>JAVXUL010068761.1:0-24832 GCA_035590515.1 Trichilia minutiflora
CAATTTCTGCGGTGAGAGGGAGTATTTCTTGCTGTTTCTGGTAGAGAGAGAAGGCTAAAAATTCAAATGGGGAAGACAATCCCCTCAGCCCGACATTTATACTGTAAAATCCCCCAAAGGTGTCGATACGTTTCAAAACGTATCGATACCTTTGGCCTCTTCCTCCCAACATATCGATACGTTTGCCCCAACATATCGATACCTTTGGCCAAAATACTGCTCACAAGCCTGCAGGGTTTCGATACCTTTCACAACGTATCGATACCTTTCATCGTAAATGGGTTCAATCTTCGTCACCAACGTATCGATAACCCTTGCCAATGTATCGATACGTTGGGCACTGTTCACTGTTCATCATGCCTCAAGGTGTCGATACCTTTCACCCAAGGTATCAATACCTTTGGCGCCAACAGTAAACATATCAATACCTTTCCCAAAGGTTTTGATACCCTGGGCCAAATCCTCAACGTATCGATACGTTTTCTCAAACGTATCGATACCTTTGCTTCTGGTCCTCCTCCCAAGGATCACAACTTCAATTGGCCATAACTTTTAGCTCAGCTATCCGTTCGGAACCCATAATATATCAATACGAAGCTCTCTTTGAGATCTATAAAAATGACAAGGAACTTTTTCTCAATTGGAGATGCTTTTAGGGTCAAAAATCCAGATCTTTCGTAAAAGCTTATATCCAACACCACAATCTTACCCAAGATATATTCATCAAGTTTTATACCCTCTCATGTACAATCTAATCATGAAGACATACACGAACACTATTAAGGGATTTACTATTTTACCCATAATACTAAGAAACGTGTTTCACACTTATGCTTAAATAAAAAAGAAAATGTCGTGGAAGATCTTCTCAAACATTCATTTCAGAGACACAAAGTAGGTTCAAGCAAAACGAATCTCGAATAGAAAGTATTAAAACCCATATGAGTAATATGGGTGCTTTAATCAAGTTGCTAGAAGTTCAAATTGGACATATGGCATCAAAGTTAAAGTTTCAACAAAAAGAAAAATTTCTAAGTGATATTGAGGTTAACTCCAAAGAGTAATGTAAAGCAATTATTTTGAGTAGTGGAAAGACAATAAGTGAAATCAGAGGTCAAGAGAAAAAGATCAAAAGTCGTTGCAAAATCGAGAGTAATAGAGAATATGATTTGAAAGACACTATGGGAAATTCTAAAGAAGGTGTGAAGCAAGAGGGGCCGCAATCTACAACAGAACCAAAAACAATGTCATTCAAGCCAATTTTACCCTACCCATAACGTGTCCAAAAAAAAAAGAGTGAGGAATAATTTTTCAAGTTCGTAGATATCTTTAAGAAGATTCAGATCAAAATTCCATTCGTTGAAGTTCTAAAGCAAATGCTGAGTTATATAAAGTTCATAAAGGAGATCTTGTCAAAGAAACAAAGATTATGGGAATTTGAAACTATTAATTTGATTGAAGAATGTAGCATAATTGTCCAGTGAACGCTACTTTAAAAACTCAAGGATCCAAGGAGTTTTACCATTTCGTATAATATTGGGAATTCTTATTTCACAAGAGTCTTGTGTGACTTGGAGGCAAGCATTAACTTAAAGCCTCTAACAGTTTTCAATAAGTTGGGGATTGGAGAAGTGAAGCCGTCATCCATAATATTTTAATTATTTGATAGATTGTTAACATATCCAAAGGAAATAGTAAAGGACATGTTGGTAAAAGTCGAGAAGTTAATTTTTCTAGTAGATTTTGTTGTATTAGACATGGATGAAGACCATGATATGCTAATAATCTTGAGAAAACCATTTTTAGCTATTGGAATGGCATTGATCAATGTTCAAAGTGGAAAGTTGACTTTGAGAGTTAATGATAAGGAGGCGAACTTTAACATTTTTAAGTCAATGAAATTTTTTGATGATGGCTCTTCATGTAAGAAAGTAGATATAGTAAATGGATGTGTATAAAAGTTTCAACCAAGATTTAGAGACTATGTGTTAGTTTATACCCTAGAAATCATTCGTGTTGTCAGTTTTAGGGCTATTGATCTTGTATAAACTTTTATATTTATTAATAAAAGAAGTAGTTCTTTATTTACATACATTTGCTGCTTCCTTTATTTTTCATACAAATAAATATTGAATGTATATAAATCATTCAGATAATTTTATTTAATTATTAAATAAATTATCAAATTGTTCCCTACATATGTGATGTTGATTGGGCAACTATATCACACAGTAGGCATATTAGATGTCGTCTAATGATATTATATGATAATATATGTAGGCTGATAATATGTGTATTGTCGTAAGAGTATTAGTGTGGATTTATAGTTGGTAAACTATTTATCTAATAGGATCGAAGATCGATGAATCACATGGTATATATATGGTCAATGATTTATCGATAGATTGTAATAGTATACGACGTACTCCTTTGACCTGAGACGTCTAGAATCAGACTCTATATGGATGGGTATATTTCATATAGTGTATATGTGCAGGGCTAATCATACCTTGTACAAGAAGTCGATTTGGGTATGTTTTATTCATATAAGTGTTCGGTTGACAATCAAGATGGGATTCATTAGCTTGACACATTGGACTGAGAAATCCTATTACCTCTGCTCGAGTCGAGTTCCTAATCGAATGTCGATATGATGTATTGATTATAAGTCTGTGGTCATAGCATAATATTGACATATGATCGACAATTCAAAGGTGTATCGAGATTAGGGTTTTGACAGTCTATGAACCCTATCTCGATCAGGATATGACGACGAAAGCATATTACTTACACATTATGTGTAATCAAGGAAAGATTTGATGAAGATACTTTTTCATTATGACTTAGGGACTATGGCATATTACTAGATACTAACCATAGTCGTTGAGCAATCAAAATGTTCGGAGTTGAAATGTTCAACATATGTTCACAACTGAGTCACGGTAAACCTTCATGGTCCACCAAGATCCTCCAATATTTTTTCACTCGAGAGAGAGATAAAATATTATCGAGAAAGGGCTAGCACCATTATGATAATATTGAAATAAGTCGAAATCGATGCGTATAATTGTTATACGTATTAATACTCTTTAATGTGTTAAAGAAATGATACATTGATATCATAATATAATTTAATATAAATTACTTGTCGAATTTGATAATAATGATTATTAAATATGTTAAAATGTAATTTTAAGACTAAATAATGAAAACTAAATTAAATAGTTTAATTTAGTATAAAATGATCATTTTGCCCCTAATGTGATACATGTATGTTTAAATTTGATAATTGTGATTATCAAACATATTAAAATATGATTTTAATAAAAAATAATAAAATTTAAATTAAAATATTTAATTTTGATAGCAAAGACCATTTTAACCTTATATGTAAATGGGATCAAGGGCATTATGATAATTATACCATAATTATGGATTTTACTTAATCCATTATATTAATTAATTTAGTCATTAAATGAATTATTTAAGTGTTAAATAATTAAATAAAAATATATTTTTATTAATGGTCAAAATATAAACACATGTTAATTTATAATTAGTTTATAAATTGATTTTTTGTTTAATTTTCATTGGTCCAAATGTGTGGTTACACACATATATAATGGTTGAGGATATATCACATATGCTCCATTTAATTAATATTATTATTGGATAATTATCAATTAATTAAATGAAAAGAAAAAGAAAATATAAATAGATATTTTAATTTTTCACATATAATTAATTGAAAATGTTTCAAAATGGCTCTCTTTCTGTCAAAAATTTTGGCTAGCCATAGAATAAAAGGATGAGGATGGTGTAAAGTGAAGAGGATCTAGGTTTCTTGCTCTAAGCTTCATCACATCTTCAAGCACTCAAAATGAGCAAACAAAGCCCTAAGATAATTTTACATGGAAACCTTTGTTTTCTTCAGTTTTAGCCTAGGGTTTTAAAATGAAAACTTATAATTTATATATGATTTAGTTCATAGAACCTTCATTATGATCCTTTAGAGCTGTGTGTGACTTCACTATAGACTATAGATGGTAATGAATTTTTTGCAAAAACGGAAGTATATAATTAGGTTCTAGATGTTTTGTAAAAAGAACCTAGGTGAACTAAGGTTATTAAAGAATTAAGATATAAAGTTATTCAAAAAGAGAAATATCAAAAACCAGAATTGAAGTCATTACTAGATAATTTACAATTTGCATTTATAGGAAAAGATGGCATGTATCTAGTTATTATCTCCTTATCCTTAAGTGTTCTTGAAGAGGAGACACTACTTCAGGTGTTAAGAGAGCATCGAATCGCTTTAGGATGGACAATTTTAGATATTAAAGGAATCAATCCGTCTGTGGTGATGCACAAGATTTTGATGAAAGAGTCATATTCACCATCAATAGAGCTATAGTGATGATTAAACATAGTCATGAAGGAAGTGGTGCATACTGAAATATTAAAGCTTCTCAAAGTAGGAATTATCTATGCTATTTTAGATAGCTTATGGGTAAGTTCGATTCATGTTATGCCGAAAAAAGAAGAAATGACTACTGTGAGGGATGAAAGTGGGGAAGTGATATTAATAAGGATGGTGACGGTGTAGAGAGTTTGCATTGACTATCGAAAACTTAATAAAGCCACATGAAAGGACCACTTTCCACTACCCTTCGTAGATCAAATCCTTAGTCAGATTGTAGTGCACGAGTATTATTATTTCTTGGATGGATATTCAGGTTACAATTAAATAATTATGGCACCCAAATATCAAGAAAAAAAAACTATATTCACTTGCCCCTATGGAACCTTTGCTTTTTGATATATGCTTTTTGGGTTATGTAATACCTCTACCACATTTCAATAGTGTATGATGTCCATATATACTAATATGGTTGAAAATATTATGGAAGTGTTCATGGATGACTTTCAGTATACGGGCCAACTTTCGATGGGTGTTTCTATAATTTGTCTTTGGTATTGTAAAGATGTCAAGAGAGTAATTTGGTGTTAAACAGGGAGAAATGTCACTTCATGGTTAAGTCAAAAATTGTATTAGGGTATAAAATACCTGTATTAGGAATTTAGGTTGACCATGCAAAGATAATGGCCATTGAGAAACTCTTACCACCTAAGAATGTTAAAGGGATTCAAAGCTTCTTAGGACATGGGGAATATTATCGTCGGTTTATCAAAGATTTTTCAAAAATTATCAAACCATTATATAATTTGTTAGAGAGGGATGTGGAGTTTGCGTTTAATAAATAATGCCTCTAAGATTTTAATTTACTCAAGGAGAAATTGGTCTCAACCTTGGTTATTATCACATCATATTAGAAACAAGATTTTGAAATCATTTGTAATATGAGCGACTATATTATAGGAGCAGTGTTGGGGCAATGAAGAGAGAAGATATTTCGAGCAATCTATTATGCATGTCAGACATTGGATGGTGCTCAGAAAAATTACACCACCACAGAGAAATAACTATTGGTAGTGGTATTGGCTTTAGATAAATTTAGGGCATATGTCATTGGCTCCAAGGTTGTGGTGTATATAAATCATGTAGTAATCCAATATCTCTTTGCCAAAAAAGACACCAAGTCAAGGTTGATTCGCTAGATTCTGTTATTATAAGAATTTGATGTTGAGATACGGGATAAAAAAGGTAGCGAGGATGTGGTAACAGATCACATGTCAAGACTGGTAAGGGATGAAGAAAACAATAGCCAAAGATACGAGAAACTTTTTTAAATGAGCAATTATTTAAGTTCGAGGAGTGTTTGCCTTGGTATGCCAACATCATGAATTATCTCTTATGTGGAGTACTACCTCCGGAATTTTCATTTCAACAAAAGATAAAGTTTATGCATGGGGCATAATCGTATTTTTAGGATAATCCTTTGCTTTTTAAGCATGGATCAGATTGATCATTCGAAAATGTGTTCTTGAAGAGGAAGCGATGAGTATTCTACAACATTGTCATTCATCAACCTATGGCAGACATTTTGGACCAACCAAAATGATGACAAAGGTACTCCAATCAGGTTTTTTCTGGCCATTTGTATTTAAAGATGCATATGCTTTTGTGAAGACATGTGATAGATACCAAAGGGTTAGCAACATCTTAAGGTGAAATAAAATGCCTCTAAACAACATCCTAGAGGTTGAGATCTTTGATGTGTAGGAAATTGATTTCATATGGCCATTTCTGCCATCAAATGGGTATATATATATTCTAATGCTTGTCAACGATATTGTCCACTTTGACCCAACCCTTGGGACCTTACAATTTTGTTCTTAGAATGGGTTATCACAAGGACTTCCCAAAAGGTCACCCATCTTGGTACTACTCTCATCCAAGCATGCTTAACTGCGTAGTTCTTGAAAATAAACTATCACCCATCCCAAAAGACCTTGTTTAGGTATCAGAGTGCACAACACAGCTTGGGCCTAACACGATATTGTTCTCTTTGGCCCCCTGCTAGTAGCCTGTCAGGTGGTGACCCCACAGTGGCCCCGGCCACCCCGCCTATATGGTACCTAGCCTCAAGGTTTTGTTTTTGAGAATGGGTTAGCACAAGGACTTCTCAAGAGGTCATCCATCTTGGTACTGCTTTCGTCCGGACACGCTTAACTGCGTAGTTCCTGGGAATAAACTGTCACCCATCCCATGAGGCCTCATTTGACAACTTGGTTCCAACTCTACATATATAGCCCAGTAACTTTCTCTCCTATTTCGATATGAGATTTGGTTCATTCCTATCCCCTGCCATCCTAGAAGCTTGTCAGAAGCCACTCCTTGCTCAGGCTCTCTCGCCCCGACGCCACTTCCCACCTTCATCGAATCAGGATGTTACAGGCCTACCAACTTTTGTCTAGTTCGTCTTCAAACCACTACCATCGTACTGAAGAAAAGTTGGCTCTGATACCATATTGTCACACCCGATCCAATGCTTGTCAACGATATTATCTACTTTGGCCTAATCTTTGGGGCCTCACAGTTTTGTTCTTAGAATGGGTTATCATGAGGACTTCCCAAGAGATCACCCATCTTGGTACTACTCTTGTCCAAGCATGATTAACTGCGTAGTTCTTAGAAATAAACCACCACCCATCTCAAAAGGCCTCCTTTGGGTATTAGAGTGCATAACGCAGCTTGGATCCAACACGATATTATTTTCTTTGGCCGCCTGCCAGTAGCCTACCAGGTGGTGCCCCTATGTGGCCCCGTCCACCACGTCCAGATGGTGCTTAGCCTCAAGGTTTTGTTCTTGAGAATAGGTCAGCACAAGGACTTTTCAAGAGGTCACCCATTTTGGAACTGCTCTCATTCAGGCACAATTAACTGCGTAGTTCTTGGGAGTAAATCGCCACTCATCCTAAGAGGCCTCATTTGACAACTTGGTTCCAACTCTACATATATAGTCCAGTAACTTTCTCTCCTATTTCGATGTAGGATTTGGTTCATTCCTGTTCTCTGGCATCCTAGAAGCCTGTCAGAAGTCGCTCTTTACTCAGGCTCCCTCATCCAGACGCCACTTCCCACCCTCATCAGATCGGGATGTTACAATATGTATCTTACTAATAGTCAACTGTATGAGTAAATGGGTTAAGGCAATAGCAACCACAACAAATGATGCTCGGATTGTTCAAAATTTCCTACGCAAGAACATCTTCATTCGTTTTGGTAGCCCTTGTTCAATTGTTAGTGATGAAGGTTCCTATTTTTGTAATAGTCTCATCAATAACTTACTAGCCAAATATAGAGTGAATCACAAGGTTGCCTTTACCTATCATACGCAAAGTTATAACCAAGCTAAAATCTCAAATTGAGAGATCAAGTAAATTTTAGAAAAATCAATCAGTTCAAGTCGAAAGGATTAGGCATTAAAGCTTAACGAAGCGCTTTGAATGTATAAGACGGTATTTAAGACCCCAATAGGTATGTTTCCCTATCGTCTGGTATTTGGTAAGGCTTATGATTTATCGGTAAAATTGAAATATAAGGCATACTAGGCAATTAAGAAGTTGAATTTTGACCTTAAGGTAGCAGGAGAGAATCGATTGCTTCAACTAAATGAAATGGAAGAATTGCAAAATGAGGTATATGAAAGTGTAAAAATTTTTAAAAACTGGACAAAAAAGTGGTATGATAAGAGATTAGTACGATGAGAATTCATACCAAGGCAACAAGTGAAAGAGTTGTATGCCCTAAAAACCAATCACAATGTGATATGTGATTATAAATTATGTAAAAACCTCTTGTAAATCGTATGATTAATAAAATGAGCATTTTATTTTATATTCTCTTTTATCATTAATATATGTATGTTTTTTTAATTTACATATAATGATAAAGCCCATGGAATGTATGGAATAGATATTGTTATGATGAGTTCATATTTATGAGATTATAGGTTCATAGTGTCATTCCTAAATGTTCCTAGTAGTAGGACTATAAAGTGGAGCCTTTATAGTACAAAAAGATTAGTATACACTATCCTTACTCTATGTGATAGAGGATAATCGATCTCATAGATTAATTGTGTAGAGATACTAAAGGAAGTGTGTAGGTGCTCATTGATTGAGTATGAGTTCACTGAATAGACTCACACGAATGGTCTAAATGCAAATTACACTTAATCGTCAATTGGACATTTGTTGTATCAGTGGTGTAAATAATCCTTAGACTTTACAGCATCATAATTACCTTGTGAATGAATTACCATACTTTGATACTGTTCAGGACAAGTCTATCTGTAGGCTTGTAATAGGTAGTTATTGGGTGTGGTGAAACATTCATAGAGGTATATAAATATTCGAGAAAGGATTTGTTAGCCTTAGTATTTGAGGTAGAATTGGATTCGTCAGCCTTAGTATTTGAGGTAGAATGCTTTATGTAAGATTAGACTTGCGAAATCCTTGATCGGGTTACAAATTATGTGTGATTGAGAAATGTGTTCTTAATGCTTATACACAATAGAGTTATTATATGTTATTTATTATACATAGCATTGGATCTAAAAGGGTTTGACGATTATAGCATACCCCTGATCCAATCGGAGCATTGTGTGACGAAAGGATTAAATTACATGATAACTGATAATAAACAAGTTCATAGTTGAAGCTTCACACTTCATTGTAATATGGGGTCTTATTGCATGGCTAGGTGTCAATATTGGTCTGCAGATATATTTAATTAATCTTGTTGAAGATTAATTAAATAAAAGAATTAAAGAGTTTAATTCAGGATATAAAAGAATTAAAGAAGTTTAATTCGGTTATATCGTCCACTGTCGGCTTTATGATAAACCTATTGAGTCTTGTCCTATTTTTTTCTAATTATTTTATACATTACTTTAATATACTAAGCTAAGACAATATGATTGGTTAACCTAAGCTTGATTTTGATGTCAGTGATATATGTTAACATTTTCATCCTAACAAATGAAATGTTGACAAGTGGCTAAATTTTAGCCTTACACCTTATTGTATATGGATGGTGGATATACATTAGATGTGTCTTAATCTCATCCATCCATTTGGAAACTTAATATCCTAGTATTTAATTTAATTAAATGTTAATTAAATTAAATAAATATATAAAGGATATTTTATTTTATTTTTATTAATTGAGAGGTGATTTAAGATCCTTGGGAAGAGATCTTGCTAGGTGTAAAGCCAATTTCAATCTTTGAAAATTATTTTCAAAGATTGAAAACCTAGGGTTTTTGATTGAAAAATCCTAATTCTATCAAAGAGTTTAATTACATTTCAAGAGAGACAAAAGAGGGAAAAGCAATCCAAGGGCATCACAAGATAGAGGAGGACTTAATTTGGTGCTCTCAAGCATTAAAAATTGCACAAAGGGCAGCAAAGTTGCTTGGCATTAAAGGTAAACTTTTATTCATCCATATGCAATTCAATTCCTAGATCCACGACATGTAAATTTATTTTCATGTTTTAAGAAATATGACATGCTAGTTTCTTACATCGGTATCAGAGCTTAGGGGTTGAAAATTGAGTTGTGTATGGATATATGATGAGTTGATTATGATTCAGCTTGAATCTTGGTGAAAAACCAGGCTAAGTTTGTGTGAAATGATTGGGAGTGCTTGCTGCCGTCGTATGCCTTATTTTTATGATCATTTTATAATGCATTCAAAGTGTTTGAAATATGGAAAATTTGGCATTTTATTGATTTTGCATGGTGCCGAAAATGAATGTGCAAAAATAGCCCCTCATTTGGCAAAAAAATGAACAATTTTTGCTTGCTTACGGTAACCTACTACCAAAATTTTTTTCAATGTTTTGGAATTGTTTCGGTTGCTGTTTTAAGTCAATAAGGGTTTGTTTTAGATGTATATTGGGTGTCCAATTGTTGGATACTAAATATAGGTCACATTTTCGACAATCGGAGCGAGTAGCATAATTGTTTGATTATCGAGTAGTTTTACGAGAAATTGTTCCGTATGCGGTATGCATCACCCAAATTATACTTATAGGTTAGATTTAGCATAAAATTATGTTTTTAAAAATTCATTCATGAGTTGGATGGTTTATCGAAACATTGTGACAAAAGTTATCGACTATGCATAATCGACCAAAATGGCTCAATTAGTGTGCATGTTATGTTTGTTCTCTACGAAATTGTGTCTTATGATATTATTGAATGAAGTAAGAGTTATTGCATTTACATATATAAAGATATATATTAAACTTGAGTGTTAAGAGAGAATAAACATGAATGAAAAGTGTTAGTGCATGTGATGTATAATAGTTTTATAATATTGCACACACAAATCATCTATAGTGAATGCCCTTGCATCATATGAATTGTTCATAAAACTAAATGTGCTATACATGTTAATGTAGATAGTTGTGAATGTCATCAGCATGTGATATAAGTGTTATAAGCATGTAAAATCTAAATGAGACCTATTTTATAATAAACCCCTTTTATCAATAATATTGAGTGGTAATGTTAAAATTGTACATTTTTAATATAGTATTTCCAACATTTATGTATTTATTGAATTCAGTAACGAGATGTGGTTTGTTATGTTACACAAGGCCTGTTTCTTTGTCGTTAGGAATTAATACATTTACATGAGATGTTTGACTTGAGTGTAGTCATATAGCTTTGTTATGTCACACAAGAGTTGTATGATGAAACTTGGTTCATAAGAAATATTGGTT
Source organism: Trichilia minutiflora (assembly GCA_035590515.1). Taxonomy (NCBI): domain Eukaryota; kingdom Viridiplantae; phylum Streptophyta; class Magnoliopsida; order Sapindales; family Meliaceae; genus Trichilia; species Trichilia minutiflora. Next base: position 11,200 of record JAVXUL010068761.1, read on the forward strand.
TCATTTAACTGAAATTTGTGATTTGTTGTTTCACATAAAGTCATAAAATTCCAAAGATTGAATAATATTAGAAATTATAAGTGTTACAATTGGTAAGAGTTACCTACCTAATTAAGGAATGCATGAGTTGTTGTGTCACACAAGCTTGTGTTATTCAAATTAATTAGGATTCCAATATCCACTAGTAAATAATGTGATTGATTTTCCTATTTGTATATTAAAGAGTTATGCATTTCGATTAAAATAGTGAGAGTAATTTAAGATTTAATTTATTTATTTATTAAGTTTATTAATGCTCATAATAATCATGTTTGCTTTGTTTTAGTATGTTTTAATACAGATTAAACATGTATATATTATATAATCCGCTTACTACTATACTTACATCTGAAAAACTTAATTGTCTTGAGAATTTTTCTGACTGGCTGCTCACACTTAAAACAATTTTAACGTGTGAAAGGCTAGCCTATATTCTTGACTTTTCGGTGCTGACAACCATACCTAATGGTGCATCGGAGCAGAAGAGACAAATAATTAAGAAATGAAAAGAGGATGAGGAAATCACAAGATGTTATATGTTGGTTGGTATTTCTAAAGAATTACAGTGCCAACATGAAAAGATGGATTCTAGATCTATTTTGCTCCACTTACAAAAGTTGTTTGGGAGCAATACTAGAGTAGTCAGATATAAAATGATCAAAAAGTTGCTTGGTTGTAAGATGCAACCTGGCGAATCAGTGTTCGATTATATTTTGAAGATGATTGGATGGATGTAACATCTTGATGATTTGGGGTTTTGTATAGAGTATGAACTCTTAGTAGATTTGATCCTCAAGTCTCTCACTCCCACCTTTAATAATTTTATCAATAATTTTCACATGAATAAAATTGACCCTGGTAGAGTTCCATAGCATGTTGAAAATAGCTGAGGGTTAGATTTTATCTGATAAAAAATCTGATAAAGTTGTAATGATGGTTAGTGATTCTTTTGTCTCTAAAAATAGCAAGGTTAAAAAGTTTAACAAGAAAAAGAATGAGTCACAGAAACCTAAAGGTGGGATTCAAAAGAATAAAGGAAAAGAGTCAGAAAAGAAGCCTAAAGGTACCTGTTTCCATTGTGGAATAGACGGCACTGGAAAAGAAATTACAAGTAGTATCTTACAATGAAGGTAAAGGAGAAACAAGAAGTTGCTTCAGGCTCTACAGGATATTTGTTATTGAAATTAATTTGTCAGAGAGGAATAGTGTCTTATGGTTATTAGATACTAGATGTCCATCTCATATTTGTAATGATTTGCAGGTTCTGACAAATGCTAGACAACTGCAAAAGGATAAGGTTCAGATGCATGTCAGCAATGGAGAAAGAGTTGCTGCATTAGTTGTAGGCATTGTACACCTTAGGTTGTCTAATGGGAATGTATTAGATTCGTATTATTGTTATTATGTACCTACTATTGTAAAGAACATAGTTTCTGTATCAAAGTTTGATGAGATCAGTTTTGAACTATATTTTAAAAATAATTATTGTAAATTATTACTAAATAATATATTATTTGGTAATGGTACATTGTGTAATGGTTTATACATTCTTAATGTATCCAATACTATTTTGCATGTTCAACATACTAGTAAGAGAAAAAAAGATAACATAAATATGACTTATTTATGGCATTGTCGATTAGGTCATATTAGTGAGAAAAGATTACACAGATTAATTCAAGAGAGTTATTTGGATACAAATGATTATGAGTCATTTCAAACTTGTGAATCTTGTATCATAGGTAAAATGACCAAATCACCAGTTGTTGGATATAGTGAAAAAGTATCAGATGTTTTATCTTTAGCTCACACAGATGTATGTGGGCTAATGTCGACACATGCTAAAGGTATTTATTCTTATTTCATTACATTCACTGATGATTTTTCTAGGTTTGGATACATGTTCTTGATAAAACACAAATCTAAAGCCTTTGAAAAATTCATAAAATATAAGAATGAAGTAGAAAATTAGCTTGAAAAAAGTATTAAAACTCTACGATCAGATCGTGGAGGAGAATACTTAAGTTATAAAATTTTTAGATTATCTCAAAGCTCAGAGAATTGTGTCCTAATAGACTCCTCCAACTACACCTTAGTTGAATGATGTATCTGAAAGAAGAAATCTATTTTATTAGATATGGTACGTTCTATGATAAGCAATGCCAGTCTTCCAGTATTCCTTTGAGGTTTTGCTTTCGAAACTGCTAACTATATTTTGAATAGAGTTCTTACAAAATCAATGTCTAAAATTCTATATGAGATATAGAAAGAGAAAAAGTTTAACTTTAAGTATGTTAAAGTTTAGGGTTATCCAGCCTATGTAAAAAGGCTTAATCCAGATAAACTTGAAAGTAAGAGTGTTAAATATAATTTTGTGGGGGTATCCGAGAGAGAATGTTGGATACCAGTTCTATTATGTTAAAGAACAAGTTATGTTTATTTTTAAGCATGCTATTTTCTTAGAGAAAAAGTTTCTCAAAGATGGAATTGATAGCAAAAGAATAGAACTTGAAGAAATTTATGGAATTTTTTAGCCACAAATTGACACTCAACCTTCCAAGGACCCTGTTCAGAAACCTATAAACGCAGAGATCCATAAATCTACTAGGATATCTAGACCATCTGATAGATATATTGGATATCATCAAGAAATTGGTTCTAAGGTCTTCGTCACTACTGATGAGAATCCTATGACCTATAATAAGATGACAATATAGAATCAGAGAAGTGAATTGAAATCATAAAATCTGAGATGTACTCCATGTACTCCAACCAAGTATGGACTTTGGTTGATCTACCTGAAGGTATTATACCTATTGGTTATAAGTGGGTTTTTAAGAGAAAGATTAGAACTATTGAAAACTTATAAAGCAAAGCTGATAGTAAAAGGTTTTCATCAAAGATAAGGAATTGACTTTGATAAAACATTTTTACTGATGGCCATGCTTAAATCCATTCGGATTTTACTTGCTATAACTACATACTATGATTATGAGATATGACAAATGGATGTTAAAACTGCCTTTCTTAATGGTTATTTGGAAGAGGATGTGTATATGATGCAGCCTGAGGGTTTTATATCGGCTGAAATTGCCACCAAAGTACGCAAGTTACATAAGTCTATTTATGAACTTTAGCAAACTTCTCATTCATGGAATATACGTTTTGATAAGACAATCAAAGAGTTTGATTTCATTAAAAATCCTGATGATCCATGTGTTTACAAGAAGGTTAGTGGGAGCAAAGTGACCTTCCTAGTTTTGTATGTAGATGACATACTACTCATTGGGAATGATGTAGGAATGTTATAATTAGTCAAGATTTGGTTGTTATCTAATTTCTCCATGAAAGACTTGGAAAAAGCATCTTATATATTGGGTATAAAAATCTATCAAGATAGATCGAATAAAATGATAGGATTATCTCAGTCTATATATATAGATAAAGTGCTAAAAAGATTTAAGATAGAAAACTCTAAGAGAGGATACATACCGATGTGTCATGAAGTAACTCTCTCTAAGGAATTATCTTCTAAAACACAATCAGAGAGAGAATACATGAGTAGGATACCATATGTTTCGATAGTTGGTTCTATCATTTTTGCTAAGCTATGTACGAGGCTAGATATGACCTATACTCTAAGTGTTATGAGCAAGTATCAGGCTGATTCAGGTGAAGGTCACTGAAAAACTATAAAAATAATTCTAAAGTACTTAGAAGAACTAAAGACTTGTTTTTAGTATATGGAAGATATGACTTGATACTTAAGGGTTACACTGACTCAAGTTTCCAGTCAGATAAAGATGATAGCAAATTTACTTCAGGATATGTGTTCATATTAAATGGTGGAGGAATAAGTTGAAAAAGTTCCAAATAGGAAATTACTACAGACTCCACCACAGAAGCAGAATATATAGCAGCTTTAGAAGCTACAAAAGAGGGTGTTTGGATGAAAAAGCTTATTACTAAACTTGGTGTGTTTCCTACCATTATTGATCCAATTTTATTGTACTGTGATAATAATGAGGCCATAGCACAAGCCAAAGAGCTTAGGTCTTATCAAAAAACCAAACACATTTTACTGAGATTTCATATTATTTGTGAGATTTTAGCTCGAGCAGATATCTGCATTGAGAGAGTGCCCTCTGACCAGAACATCGCAGATTTATTCACCAAAGCCTTATCTTAGAAGATGCATAAAGAACATTTTAGGAAAATGGGTCTTTGTTATAAAGGTGATTGGCTTTGAATGCAAGTGGGAGATTGAAAGAGTTGTATGCCCTAAAAGCCAATCACAATGTGATCTGTGAGTCTAAATTATATAAAAAACAATTGTAAATCTTATGATTAATAAAATGAGCATTTTATTTTATATTCTCTTTTATCATTAATATATGTATGTTTGTTTAATTTACATATAATGATAAAGCCTATAGAATGTATGGAATACATATTGTTATAATGAGTTCATATTTATAAGACTATAGGTTTAGTGTCATTCTTAAATGTTCCTAGTCGTAGAACTATAAAGTGGAGCCTTTATAGTACTGAAAACATTAGTATACACTATCCTTATTTTATGTGATAAAGGGTAATCGATCTCATAGATTACTTGTGTGGAGACACTAAAGAAAGTGTATAGGTGCTCATTGGTTGAGTATAAGTTCACTGAATAGATTCGCACGAATTATCCAAATGCTAATTACACTTAATCGTCAATTGGACATTCATTGTATTAGTGGTGTAAATAATCCTTAAACTTTACAACATTATGGTTACCTTGTGAATGAATTGCCATACTTTGATACTATTCAAGGCAAGTCTATCTATAGGCTAGTGATAGATAGCTACTGGGTGTGGTGAGACATTTATGGAGGTATGTGAATGTTCAAGAAAGGATTTGTCAGCCTTAGTATTTGAGGTAGAATGCTCTATATAAATAATTCAGATTAGACTTGCGAAATCCTCAACCGAGGTTACAAATTATGTGTGATTGAGAAATGTGTTCTCAATGGATATACACAATGGAGTCATTATCTATTATTTATTATACATAGCATCGGATTTAAAAGGGTTTGATGATTATAGTATACCCTTGATCCAATCGGAGTATTATGTGATGAAAAGATTGAATTACATGATAATTGGTGATGAAAAGGTTCATAGTTGAATCTTTACACTTCATTGTAATTCAAGGGTCGTATTGCATGGCTAGGTGTCAATTGATCTGTGAACATATTTAATTAATCTTGTTAAAGATTAATTAAATAAAAGAATTAAAAAGTTTAATTTAGGATATAAAAGAAATTAAAAAAGTTTAATTTGGTTGTATCATCCATTATCGGCTTTACAATGAACCTATTGAGTCTTGTCCATAATTAACTCAATTTTTCTCTAATTATTTTATACATTACTTTAATATACTAAGCTAAGACAATATGATTGGTTAACCTACGTTTGGTGTTGGTATGAGTGATGTGTGTTAACATTTTCATCCTAGCAAATGAAATGTTAACAAGTGACTAAATCTTGGCCTTACACCTTATTGATAAATGGATGGTGGATATACATTAGATATGGCTTAATCTCATCCATCCATTTGGCAACTTAATATCCTAGTATTTAATTTAATTAAATGTTAATTAAATAAAATAAATATATAAAGAACATTTTATTTTATTTTCATTAATGGAAAAAGGAAAAAGAGAGCAAATTTGGGAATTTTGCTCTTATTTTGTCGTCCACTTTCTTCTCCTATTTCTTCATCAAAGTTTCATCATTTTGAATGTGAGACCGGAGGCCTATTGTGCTTATGCTTAATGATATTGTGATTTTGAGGCCGGAGGCCATTTTATTTATATATATGTGAATGTGATATAGTTGAGTGTAATGGTCGGATATTTGTTGATTTGGCTTTATGAGCCAGCATGTCTTGTTTATTATTTTGGTCTTATGAGCCACAGATGATATTTTTGACCTGGTGAGTCAATAGTTATTTGATTTGCCCTGATGGGCCATTGATATCGATTTATGATTTTGTGTGCCATGTCATTTACTATTTATGGGTGAGAATTAACCATACAACTCTTAGGGAGTGGGTGCAATCCAATAGACCTAGGGGTGAGGATTGTCCATATAGCTCATGTGGAGTGGGTGAAATCCAATAGACCCCGGAGTGTGGATTGATCATACAGTCCAAGATGGGATGGGTGGAATCCATATATCTAGGTTAAAGCATGCTAGCCTTATTCTTTATATTAGACATGGGCACACATTCCCAATCAGAATTATAGATCGGCCATACAGCTCAGATGGCGTGGGTGGGATCCTATAGACCGAGATGCTATACATATTTGAGATCAAATCGATTTTCTAGACATGTATATAATGCCATATTTCACTATGTTTGATTTGTATGATTATGAGGGTGTTCTGTAATCAGTGTTTGAGGCTCTGATTTCTGTTTTGTTTATTTATCTACTCACTGAGTATTTTTTCAAATACTCATCCCTCACTTCCTATTTCAGGTCAGTGTAGTCGGGTGCAATATAGTATAGTTGAAGTGAGACTTCAGCACAGTTTTCAGATACTCGACTCAAGATTTCATGTTATGATCCACTGTATGTAAAAATATTTGTAATAAAGTGATTTGATGTATTTTATTTTGGCTTGGCCAAGAGTATTTTGTAATGTATTTTGAGAAAATACATATATGATACATGTATGTTTGAAAATCTTCTATTATATATTATTTTGTGTTATGTTTTAAAATGAGTTTGAAAACAGGTATTAATGCCTTGTGGGTTCTAGGAGTGCATTCTAAGTGATAGAATGTGTTCTTGGGATTCGCGATAATTGTCATGTAGTCGACTAGGGTGGGGGCGTGACATTGTGAGCCACAAAATCGTGACCTACACTCCACAGCAGAATGGAGTAGCAAAAAGAATGAACAAAACCATTCTTGAGAAGATGAGAAGCATGCTACTGGGAGCTGGGTTGTCTAAGTTCTTCTGGGCTGAGGCAGCAAATACAATAGCATATCTCATTAACAGAACACCATTTACAGTCTTAAACAACAAAACTACTGAGAAAATCTGGTCTGGAACACCTCCCAGTTTAAAACATTTCAGAATGTTTGGGTACACTGCATATGCACATATAAAAAAAAGGAAGTTAGATACCACGACTGTGAAAGGAATTTTTGTAGGTTATCTAGATGGTGTGAAAGGTTGGAAGGTATGGTGCCACAGTGGAGTTGAAGGAAAATGCATAGTCAGTAGGGATGTGAGAATCTTGGAGGACATATCAACTGACAGAAGTGGAGAGAAGGACTTAGAAGTTGATTGCAGTTCAGGAAAGAAGAGGGTTTAGTTCAAGGTGGAGTTGGAATCTAAAATAGGTGAAGACACTGATCGAATCAACGAAAAAGTTCTGATGCAGGAGCCAACTTTTGAGAGTAGGATGAAGTGCAACAGGTTCCGAAGTGGAAGACTGGCTGTTTTGAGTCATTTTATTTCTCGATTTACTGACAAGTGCCATCCGTTTTTCAAGGCTATCAGGAAAGGCAAGGGAATGAGGTGGGATGAAGAATGCAAAAAATCCTTCAAACAACCTAAGGATTATCTAGCTTCTGTCCCACAACTGGTCAGCCCTTCGCCAAGAGAAACACTCTATCTCTACTTAGCTGTCAGTGATCATACAATTAGCTCGGTGTTAACAAAAAAGATTTCCAACAAGTTTAAAGGCCTATATACAACACCAGTAAAACCTTGGTAGATGTTTAGACGTAGTACTTAGTGTCAGAGAAATTATTCCTGGCTCTTGTTATAGCGGCCAAAAAATTACGGCGTTACTTCCAGGACCATCTCATAGTGGTATTGACTAGTCAGTCGCTATGATAAATCTTCCATCGACCCAACTTGTCAAAGAGACTGCTCAAGTGGGCAGTAGAACTCAGCAAATTCGACATCAAATTTCAACATCATAAAGCTATCAAAGGACAAGCCCTTGTGAATTTTGTAGCTGAACAGACTACTACAGAAACCCTAGCCATCTCTCAACCCGCTAGCTGACATAAGAAAATGGATATAAATCACCCTGACCTAGAAGAGTCCCTAACTTGGCATTTGTAGATTGATGATTCAGCTAGTCAAAGTAGGGGAGGCGTAGGCATTATACTGATTGGGCCAAAGAAAGAGGAGGTCAGGTACACTTTAAGATTTCTTTTTCCTATAACTAACAATGAAGCAAAGTGAGAAGCTTTGTTGACAGGATTAAGAACAGCGCAATAGATTAGGGTTCAAGTACTCACCATCAATAGTGATTCACAGCTTCTTGTGAATCACTTAAATGGAATATATCAAGCCCTAGAGAAAAGTAGGAAGACCTATCTTTCAGAAGCTCGACGCTTAATTAACCAATTTGAAAAGGTTGAAGTATAAAATATTCCTAACTCTGAGAACCTTCTGGCTGATACATTGTCAAAGCTTACCTTATCCCTCATATAAAATATTCCCCAGGTAATTCCTATACAAACCTTGGGACGAAAAAGCACCTCTCCATCTGAGAGCATCAGTGTCTTGGCGACTTAGGAAGAATCTTCAGCATGGATGGACCCTATCCTAAAGTACATCAGCGAAGGCGTCCTACCATCTGACAAGAATGAAGCTCTTAGAATTCAGAGGAAGGCTGCCAAATTTACTGTAATAGAACGCACTTTGTACAAGAAGGGAATTAGCACCTCTTACTTGAGATGCTTAAGTCCGTAAGAAGTAGAGAGGGTGTTGGATGAAATGTACCAAAGAACTTGTGGCAATCACAGTGGTAGCAGGAGTCTGGTTCACCAGATACTCAGGCAGGGGTATTACTGGTCAACCATGAGCGAGGATGCCCATCAGCTCATGCAACGGTGTCACGCTTGTCAGGTATATACTAACGTCCCCTGACAACCTTCAAAAAACCTGACCACCTTGCTGAGTCCCTGGACTTTCGCACAATAAGGAGTTGATCTGATAAGACCCTTTCCAACTACTATGGCATAAGCAAAATACTCCATTGTGGTCATAGACTACTTCACCAAATAGGTAGAAGTGGAGCTTTTGTCCAAGATCACTGAGAAGAACACCAATACTTTCATCCATAAGAATATTCTCTATCGACATGATATTCCTAAAGTCTTGATTATAGACAATGGGAAGCAATTTGATAAAAGGGAATGAAGGAATTTTACAGCGAATAGAATATTGATCTAAGGCTGGCATCTCCGACTCATCCAAAACAAATGGTCAAGTTGAGGCAATTAACAAGACCATTAAAAAGCTGCTCAAAAAGAAGTTGGATCAGAGAAAAGGAACTTCGCCAGATGAACTCCCCAAAGTTCTATGGGCTTACCAGACCACTGCAAAGGTAGCCACGGGTAAGACACCCTACTTTCTAGCATACGGGTTTGAAGCGATAATTCCAGTTGAAATGGACATCCTAATATTTCTTACTTCTTATTTCAGTGAAGAAGGAAATCAGCAAGTTATGCGTCTCGATTTAAACTTACAAGAGGAGGCTAGAGATTGTGCTTTGATCAAGGTAGCTGCCCATTAATAAAAGGTATCCAGGTCCTAAAACTGAAATATTAAACCTTGCTTCTTTATGGAGGGTGACCTCATCCTCAGGAAAATCACTCTTAATACCCGAGTAGCGTCGAAAGGATCCCTGGGTGTTAATTAGGAAGGGTCGTATCAAGTGGTCAGGGTAGTCATACCAGGAACCTATAAGCTTGCTCAACCAGATGGCAGCATCCTGAGTAAAGTTTTGCATGCAGAGATGCTAAGAAAATATTACCCCTGAGAGAACCCCTCCTCAGATGGATCAAATTGAAAACTTTGTATGAATAAAAGAAAAGTGTTCGATTGTTTTTTAGCATCTCCCTAAAATTATTTTTGGTAAAAAATCTAAGGTTAAGATTGGCTAAGTGTCCTAAAATCCTTTAACACTTAGTTGTTTTAAAAAACCTATCTGTCCCAAGTGTCATAAACCCTTAACCCGAATGATGAGGAATACTTTACATCTAAGACCTGATTTGCGACAAAGCGTTGTAAATCCTGATTGAATCAGGTAAATCTAAGGTTAAGGTTGGCTGAGTGCCCAAAAATCCCTTAACACTTAGTTGTTTTAAAAATCATATCTGTCCCAGGTGTCGTAAGCCCTTAACCCGAATGAGATATCCTTTGCATCTAAAGCCTAGTTCGTGGCAAGGCATGGTAGACCCTATTCGAATTAGGTAAATCTAAGGTTAAGATTGGCTGAATGCCCTAAAATCCCCTAACACTTAGTTGTTTTAAAATCCTATCTGTCCCAAGTGCCGTAAGCGCTTGACTTGGATCAGACATCCTTTGCGTCTAAGACCTAGTTCACAGTAAGGCATGGTAAACCCTGATCAGATCAGGTAAATCTAAGGTTAAGGTTAGCTGAATGTCCTAAAATCCGTTAACATTTAGTTATTTTACAATCCTATCCGACCCAGGTGTCGTAAGCCTTTGACCCGGATCAGGTATCCTTTACGTCTAAAACCTGGTTTGTGGTACGGTGTGGTAAACCCTGGTCAGGTCAAGTAAATCTAAGGTTAAGAAATGTCTTAAAATCCCCTAACACTTAGTTGTTTTAAAATCCTATCCGTCCCAAGTGCCGCAAGCCCTTGGCCCGAATCAGGCATCCTTTGCATCTAAGACTTGGTTCGTGACAAGGCGTGATAAACCCTGATTGCATTAGATAAATCTAAGGTTAAGGTTGGCTGAATATCCTAAAATCCCTTAACACTTTGTTATTTTCAAATCCTATCCGTCCCAAGTATCGTAAGCCCTTGATCCAAATCAGGCATCCAAGGTGTCTAAGTCCTGGTTCGTAATAAGGCGTGGTAAACCCTGGCTAGGTCAAGTAAATCTAAGGTTAAGGTTGGCTGAACGCCCTAAAATCCCTTAACACTTCGCAAGTTATAATTCATCCCAGGTGCCATAAGTCCTTGGCCGTATTGGGCATCCCTAAATGAATAAGACCTGATCGGGTAAAGCGTGATAAACCCTAGTCAAATCTAATTTAAGACTTGAATACCTTCGAAGACCCCCTCTAAATCCCCTCTTGCTTTAAAAGGTTGCCTGACCTAAAAGGATTCATCCATTTTTGTAAAGTTAGTGATTTTGTTAAAATAGATTATGGCCAAGTCATGAGAGTAATAAAAAAGAAAAAGAGACTTGCAAGAAAGAAGAATAAAAAATTTTTATCTTTTCATTGATTTGGGTAAAAATGTACATATGTATATTGAAATTACATATACACATATAATGGGATCAGGGTTTTACAAAAAGTTGTAAAAAATTTACTGAGTCCTAAACATCTATATTAGAGAGTCCCTTTTCACTCTGATAGCTTCACCACCTAGTCTTTGACTCGGGGTGCAATGGGGACGTCTCTACTTATTTGACTTTGGGTGGGGATAGGGGTGCTCTCTTCTGCTTTTTCCTGGGAAGGGGGAGTCTCTCTCTATTCATCAGTTGGGCTCCCTTCTTCAGTAGACTCAGTTGTTTCCTGAGTCAAAGTCCCAGGGAACTCCTCCACAACAGATGTCCTTGGAACGTCACGGCCCAGTTGATCGAAGAGCCAGCATAAGTCAAAGTGCGGGTACTCTTAGAGAAAGAGACAGCTAGTCAGGTCAATGCCTTCATATACCCCCTGGCACACTAGGTTTCGAGTTGGGAAGGAGCTGCCTGAAACTTCTGAGACTCTTCATCAATGCAATGCTACAGAGTTCTATTCACTTCTTTCAAGGACTTATACTCCTCCCGGACGCCTTTGTGTCTTCCTTCAATCTCCTCATAAGCCATTATGATCCTGGAATTCTACTCTTTAAACCAATCAGCTTCATCCTTCAAAGCCTGATAGAGATTATTCAGCTTCTGTCATTGACCTTCAACTTTTTTCTTAGCCTCCTCAGTTTTTCCCCTCTCCTTCTCGAGTGCTTGGACCTGAGCTTGACCTTTGATAGTTTACTTTTGTAGGCTCCCTCCTCTCGAATCCACATGGATTTCTCCTAGAAAAGTTGAGATTTCTGCCCTTCCAGACCAGAGATCCTGGTCATCAACCCCTCCCTTTCTTAGGCAGCGCTTTCCCGGATAGAAGAGATCACTTCCTATGCCCTCTTCTCCAATATCTTCACTGTATCAAGGGCCTTTTGCCAGATAGTGATGGCATTCTTGAAATATTCTATGAACATGTCCAAGACAAAGGCACTCTACATCAACAAAGCACTGGTCAGTTAGTTATGCCAAAAATTACTAAGCATTACTTGATATTTAAAGCAAGGACAACTTACCCTGTGAGCATGAAGGCTCATGAAATCAAGCACTTCTTCAAGGGATAAATTTCCCATCTCCTTACTCTCCTCAGGTGAAATTATTTCCCGACCTCGATTCATTAATGAGAGGTGGTGCCTGAAGCTTTCTCTTTTCTCTTCAGGGAGGTCTTCTAATATGAGATCATCCAGGTCCGCTGCTGTCTCGGTGGTTAGGGGAAAAGGGTCTTCAATCTCAAAGAGGGGCGAGTTCTCCTGCCCCTGCCTCAGGCCTTTGTCAGCCCATTATTTCTAAGATTTGCTCATCCTAGTGGTTGTCTTAGGGTCAACTACCCCTTCTATATTCCGTCTCAAGACCTGGATGGCTATGACGCCTTTCATGCGGACCGAGATATTCTCGAATTGTTGATCTGTGGGGCGAGAAAGGGAATCATCTTTCTTCTTTTTCCTCGCCTCTTCCTGGCTAACCTCCAAGGGCCTTTTCCCCTTATCCTTGGCCTGGGCCGTATCATTCTTTGGCGGACGCTTCTATGTCTCCTCTTTGAGCACTTTCTTGAAGGAAATGCCTTTCGTTTTAGGGCGCTCTATTTGCTTGCCCCCCGTCTTAGGTATTTTCTTTGAATCCTTTTTCATGAGCCCCTTGCCTTTGTCTTTAGAGGTCTTTTGTTTGCAGTCAGTTGGCTTCACTCCCTTCGACCCCTCCTTAAGTAGCCCCCTCAATACGTCTACCGTCTTCTGCTTTCTATCAGCTGCAGTACTTCCTATTCCCACAGTTGCACAAGTATGTAGAATGCGGTCAGGAAAAAATCAAACACCATTTTAAATATCGAAGCAACATTAAGAGGTCTTTTTTACCTTTATTCATATAAGTTCTTATTTTTGTTAGCTTACTCCTGATCGCCGCCTTTGATACCAGGCCAAATTTTACTTGAGAGTCTGTACTCAAGAGAGCTCTAACATCCATCAGGACCAGGGATTCCATCTTATTGACCACACTGATCATGATACCCGACTGCTCCCAATCAATATCTATACAAAGAGAGGTCAGTTAGGATATTTCAAAAATTAAAGTCTTAAAGTTTAGCTTGTTATACCTGGTTCTTGAAATATCGTGGGAATGACACCCTGAAGAGAGTCCACCTAGTTCCCGCTGACCACGAATCAACGGTTCTTCTAGTTCTTTGATGAGTACATAAAAGTGTATGTGTATTAAGATTAAATTTATCATTTTACACTTCAAAGTATGATTAACTCTCT
>JAVXUL010069082.1:0-41081 GCA_035590515.1 Trichilia minutiflora
TTTAAATATAATTTTTGAATATTAATTTATAAATTTTTTAGTTGAAAATATTATAAAATAAAGTATTAAAATTATAAATTAAATTTAAAGTATTTTTTTAAAAAATTAATTATTTTAATTTAAGAGTTTATATAATAAAAGTTAAGATTTATATAATAAAATTATGTATTTTTATTTTCTGTGATAAAGGGAATATTTGACATTTAAAAAATGAGTAGGATTGTATTTTTTAATAGAAAAATGACGGGGGATATTTGACTTTCTCCATTTTATAATTTTTATACGGTCCAATGGACAAAAGGACTGTAAATATTACAAATATTTTATCTGCTTGTTCATTTTTGAAAACTACAAGGGAGACATTTGAAAATATGCTTTGTTTAGTAATTAGCACTTGAAAACAGGCATGATAAAATAAAATCCGGGTCTACTTTAGCATTTATCAGAAAAGAAAATGACGTAATAACCGCTTCTTGATTGGGCCAGAAAGTGGACCCAGCATTGAAAGCTAATAACATCTGGTTCCCTAAAATATAAGAGAATTATAAATAGAGATATGACTCTAACCATATTTCAGAACGGTCCATTCTATAATGTTATCTTAAATTCTTAATGGCTGGTTAAATTTAAGAGTAAAATAGAAATTTAAACTATAGAATTATAATTAAAACACAAAGGTAATCCATAAATTTATCCTTCTTTTGTATGAAAGTCCACCGTTTTGGGCTTTTTCTAGAACACAAGACAAAATCTTGTTGTTAATGTAACAGTTGTAGGGCTATAATTGTAAATATAAAAGATTGTATTATAGAGTAGCAAGCCTTTAGGACCTTTAATGAAATAAATTATAAATTATCTATTTTCATTGAAATAAAGGGATCCATGTGTTATTGGGTTGTAATTCTAGGGTTCTACATACAAGCCTTCTCCGGTCTTTGGTTGTAACAAGGACTCTGAAAAAGAAAAGCTTCCTAGCTTAACTAAAACACTACTTACAGTACACTACATAACACACTCACTCGGCGTAACTGCTATTTTCAATCCTATTTTCCTTCGTTTTCCTTCTCTCTACCTCTCTCGTATAAAAGAAAACCGGACATCCACTGGAGCTGCTAGCTCCTTCTCTTGTTCTTCTTCTTCCTCCACTTTTTCCCACTGTTTTGTCACTTGAAACCCCAAAAAACCCTAATCCGTAGAAAACCCTCGTGTCTTATTTGATCATCACCGTAGCTGAATACCCTTTGAGGTTTTAATTGCAGCTGTGTCGCTGCCACTCTTGTCATTTAACTTTCTGGTTTGTATTTTGTTTTTATTTGGAGTGGATTTTTGATTTAACTCATTGGGAGTTTGGAAGTAGGGTAACATTATTATGGTAATGGCGGAGAATGAAGGAGGAGATGTTCAGAAGGAGATGACGGTGAGTGGGACAAAATGTGCTTGGAAGAAGCCAGTTGTTACGGATGCTCCTGCTATTGGTGCTGCTGATTCTTGGCCTGCACTTGCTGATGTTCAACATCAAAACCGGCCAAAGAATGCCGATTTTTCGGCTAAGTTGGGTTCCTCTGATCCATCACTTGTTCAGGTTTCTCTATTTTATTATTCTTTGACTCAATTTGGTTATTAACAGAGTGTAAAATAGGTTAGCTTTTATGTGTCTGTTTTAAAGTAGACGATCCTTAAATGGAAAGCTGATATTGGTCTTTTTTTTTTGTTCACTATAAAATGAAAGTGGGTTTGACTCTGAAGTCTATGTAGTTTGATGAATGAATATTAATTGATATTTTAACTCCTAATGACGACACGAAGAACTAAACTAGTTCCTTTTAAGGACAAAAAAAATAAGTTTTCAATTTGCTTTCTATCTTGTGACACTTGCAATTTTCCTTTTGTCCCTTAAATTTCTTTTTTAAGACGTGAAGAAATGTTTCTGGGTGCTCAGTGACATAGTTTGCTATATGCCTTCGGCCCAAGTAACCTCTTTTGAAGTTTGCTTATTGTCTATTTAATTGTTTTGTTAATGAAGCAAGGGTTGAAACTATATCTTTATACAATTATGGAGCATTTTCTTAACCAGATTGTTTTCTGGGATGATTCAGGGAGCAGTTGGGCTGCAGAAGTCTCACGGTTCCGGAAATTCTAATCCTTCACACAAAAGCTTGTCTGCACGTAATCAAAAGTCAGGCTCCAAGCGTAATACAAATGCTGCACCGCCTTTTCCTCCTCCCTTCTCTTACCATCAGCAATCAATGCCACCGATTTTTCATGCTCTGGTACCTCCACCACATGTTGCTCTTGCTGGGTATGGTTATCCAACTTACCCTGGACCCTTTCCTGGTGGTGAAAATCAGACACCAGTGCAAGCTTTTGTTTCCACAGTTCATACAGCTGATGCTGGAAGAAATGTTCAGCCTCCTCCTCGTGGAGATCCCAATGCTTCTGTTGCCAATTTTTCCAATAGAAGGCCTAATATACAAGAACCGGGTGGTCCTATGAATCATGCCTGGCATCATCAGCGAGCATTTGGTCCTCAGGACGGTATTCCTGTGCAGCAAGGCATTGGACCTCGGCCTCTGATAAGGCCTGCATTTTGTGGTCCGGCTCCTGGTCCTGGATATATGATTGGTCCCAGCTTTCCTGGTAATAACATGATACTGGTGCAAAGATGCCTTCATTTACATATTATAGTTTATATTGTTTGTTACTAATTTTTAAACAGTTCCTGCTGTCTACCTATCCTTTGCTTTCAATGAGGCAGTAGATGAAGTTTATTCCACTTGGATAACATTGCATGTTTTCTTAGCAAAACCCCTTTCTTTTTTGCATTTTTTGTGTTTTGAGTCAATTAAATGCTGTCCCAAATGATTTATATCTACTACACAGGAACTGCAGTTTGCTATGTGCCTATTGCACCTCCAGGCTCTATTAGAGGACCTCATTCTCAACACTTTTTTCCATACCCTGTAAATCTAGGCCCTCCTGTGCTACCCCCAGAGACGCTAGCACGGAAGGCTAACATTGTGAAACAAATTGAATATTATTTCAGGTATGATCCACACACTTTCATATGAGTTTTTGATATTTGCCGGTATTCAAGCCAGGCTTTGTTTAGACATCGCATTATTGTAAATTGCTTATTAGGGGAAAAATTCTTTTACGTGTAATAGGACCACTGAAAAGTGGATCATTGCAATATTTGATGATATATCTTCTGCTTTAGATTTTGTGAGCTGATCACTTCATGTCTTTACACGTTGAATTATTTCTTCTTTTGATAGGAGCCTCAATGTCTTTGTATTTGTTCCTTGAATACTGTTGTAAACATAACTGAGCCATCTACTGCAAAAAGAAAATGCTTGTGTATCTCTTTATATTTCTCTTAAATAAAAAATAAAATGAAATGTTGTTTTATTTCTTTCTTATGTATTACTTCTTTTTGCAGTGATGAAAATCTGCAGAATGACCATTACCTGATTTCCTTGATGGATTCCCAAGGTCGTGTTCCCATCTTAACTATTGCTGACTTCAAAAGGGTATGTTTTAATTCAACAATGCATATTATATTTCTAGAATGCTAGGTATTTATGCTACCTTTTGCAAGTGTTAACTATTCTATTTGTAATTACTGTTATGTAACTATCCTAAACTTGATATGTAAATATTCTGAACCTTTTCTATTTGGGTAACAGGTGAAGAGAATGTGTATGGACATACCATTTATACTGGATGCACTGCAAAGTTCTAATACTGTAGAAGTTCAGGTTAGATATCCTTCCAATGAGATGTTTGTTGTTCACTGTGTTTCTTTTGTATATGTGCTAGCTGGATTGCTACTAAGCATCATTTGAGAGAACTAGGTGTGATGACTCAAGGAATTGGATCTTTTATGGCTTCTTATTTTTACCAAATTTCAAATCATTACTCTGTTTCTGGCACTTTCATAAAATTTGTTGAATTCGCAGCTGATAATCTTTTTCCTGCTCGTTAATCTAATTTCAACCTTTTTGCAAATTTCAAATGAGCTAGTTTTCTTTGTATAAACGAGTATCCAAAGTAATCACTTGGTGTATGATTCAATTTTGTTTCCTTTTCAATGCCGTATTCAAAGTTTTGATTAATAGCCTATTTCATCTCAGAAAGCATATTACCTTCAATGATCTACAAACTATTTTTAGCTAGATCTTGTCATATTTGTAGTATCTGACTTGAATTAAAATAATGAATTTTGGGTGTCAAAAACATTTAGGCTATATTCTTATTAGATAATGGAATGTTTGAAGTTCTTTTCTCTCTCTCTCTCTCTCTCTCTCTTTTTTTTATTTAGGTTTGGACAATCATTCCGTTTTTGGTTGTAATCGCTTTTAATTCTGTCTTCTTTTTCGGTAACTTGGGGGTTTGTTAATCTAAAATGCAGAATTCCAGGCCTAGACTATTTTATTTATTTTTGGCAGTAACAATGATTGTTCTTTCCTTTAAACAACAATTAAGCCTAGTTAGGTCTCATTCATCAATTTTAAGTTTTTGATTGGCTTTCTTATCTTAAGTCTTTTTGGTAATTTTCATTGTAGATTGTTTTATCAAATTTAAGTTCACCATTCATCACCTGCAGCAATACTAATATTAAAGTAACTTTACTTTTATCAATTTTCTTTAGGATCAAACTTGTTTCGGTGGTGCTTCTAGAAATTTCTTTATATTTGTGCAAGTGACATGAAAATTTTGAAATTATGTTCCTAAGCAAAGTGTTTATCTTAAAATAATGTATCAGGAGCCAATAATGTGGATCTACTAATGATAGCTATAGCTGATGATGAGTTGCCATTACCTTAACATAACATAGGTGCCTAAAGTGTAATGAGCTGATACATGAATTGAATAAGTTTAAGGTGGCTATCTTTATATTTATCCATCAACTCAAATCCTATAGCTCTTTTTTGCCTTTACACTCATATGGGTCTAGAACCATTGCGGATATATTTACAATTGAATTTGTTTCCAGTTTTTGCTTCTTTTCTCAATAGCCTCTTTACTTGTTATTTATCTAGGGTGACATGGTACGAAGACGTGATGAGTGGTCCAAGTGGATTCCAGCCTCTGCAGAGCATACTGTGTCATCAACTGCTCAGACTGCCCAGAGCCAGGCTGTCGAAAATGGTATTCATTCTTCTGGGAAGGTTGATGCTAATGAAGGTCATACAAGAGAAACGTCTGACGAAAATGTTGGATTTTCATCAAATATTGGAAATTTGGTGGAGGATGTACTGCCAAGTAGGGATGGTCAAGAAGTAACAATTAATAATGACAAAAATCACAATAGTGAGGTTGTTCTCCCAGAAGCATCTTCTGCTGAAAATCATGAATCAAGAACATCAATCACTGAAATGGACTGTGGAGTCAATCACAGTATTTCATGCAAAGACCAGTCTCAGGAAGCTGAGTCTGCAAGATTTGGTGACTACAGGGCTCAAAGCTTGGAGCTTTCGTCTAAAGTACATGTACAGAATCTTAATGGCCTGTCAAATGATTTTACAAGCACATTTATGCTTGATGAAGAACTAGAGATTGAGCAGAAAACAATGAAAAAGGATGATTTTTCAACAACCAGAAGGTAGTGCATGCTTTTTATTCTCTTTATTATCCTCTTTCTATATTTCAAATTTCAATGGTGTAGGTGGCTGCACTAAGGAGAAAATATATTCATATAGTGGTTAGTCTAATTAATTTCTAAAAGTTGGTAAATTTGGTGTTATTAGTTTGAATATGTGCTTTCATGCAAGGCCTTTGCTGATAACATCTTATTTGATATAAAGATATAGTATTCTAGTTTTGATTAAAACTTGCAATAAATATCTCATCATTTGATATATACTTTTCTAAGTAGATATCTACTAGATTATTGTTTATTTCTGTATAGAATTTTTGAGTATCTAAGAAATAGATTCCACTACAATTAGTTTATATCCGAGTGGAATTTGGAGGAAAGAGAGAGGTCCTATAACATTACAGCAAGCACTGGCAAAGATCCCAAAATATTTTGAATATAAGATGAAAAACGATTACAGCCTTTTATTTAAGTTTGGAAAAGCTGCTTGATTGGTGCTATTTCCTTGCAATGATTTACACTTTTACCATCCCTGTACTCTAGCAGGGACCTCACACACTTCAAGGTGTGGCAGGTCACAAGCTGGTATCTGTTCCTCCTGTCTATTTATCAAGGATTTTTAAGGTGACTATTTACTGTTGACTTCCAACTGTCATTTGTGGTATGGAGGAGTTTATCCAGGATGTTTTATGACCTGAGGGAACACATTGTTTCCTGCACTGATATTTGGAAGAATTTTATGGATTTGGATTTATGGGCAAGTCCATTTTTGCCTCTTTAATATGCAAATCCTAAAGCTGACCAATTATTATCTATGTGATTTCAAATGCGTTACATCTTCATCAATCTTCGTAGAAAATTGTGGCTAGAACTTCGTCTTTTTAGTACTCTTTTTTGTTCAGTTAATGTAGGAAGCTTGCTGATTTGTGCAGGACAGTTTTGAATTTTCTGGAACATAAATTGGATTAAGTATCTGCTGTAGGTAGTTTGAATGGTAATTAGAAACTTTTGGTCAAGTAAAAGTTTAATGGCTAATTTGATGAAATGATATCTGTTAGATGTTGAGGGAAAGACTATATGGAGAGGAACAAAAAGTAGTGAAGGTGATGAGGTACACATGGAGGAGCACAATAAACCTTTGGTAAAGTGCTACTAGACTCTAGGAAAGCCTTCA
Organism: Trichilia minutiflora; assembly: GCA_035590515.1. Classification (NCBI taxonomy): domain Eukaryota; kingdom Viridiplantae; phylum Streptophyta; class Magnoliopsida; order Sapindales; family Meliaceae; genus Trichilia; species Trichilia minutiflora. Next base: position 6,774 of record JAVXUL010069082.1, read on the forward strand.
TGGATATTTTGATGAAATGATTACACTGCTTAGAGGTCAAGGAAAATAAAAAGTGGAGAGAAGAAAAAGTCGAGCTCAAGAACCTTGGCAACCATGCCATAGATCGTCAAATTCGCAAACTTAAGATTACTGTTTTGATAGATAATGAACTTTTATGGATGGAAACTAGAATATGCTGATGACTAGCAAAGGTTTTAAAATTAAGGCTGACATTTGTTGAAGCTATAGGGGAATAATTTTATTTTCCTTTTTCTTTTGGTAGGAAACAAGAAATTTTTGAGTTAAAATTGGATTTCAAAGAGGTGGGCCAGTCCACAAACAAAAGGCAACACAAACAAGTATAAACAATTGGCATTATTAACATCATTTAAGAACAATATACCAATTAGATTGAATGGAAAATACAGGGACACCATTGTACAAAGTTAGAAAGTGAGACAGGAAGAGAGCAAAGAAAATACCCTTGATAGCATAGAAAATCAAAAGCTTCCTCCATACTTCTTCTCAAGTTTTTCAAATTTTTTCTAATCAATTAACCTAAAAATTGCAAAATCATAATGGCTCCTCAACAATATCTTCAAGCATAAAACTATGCCTAAAACTAAAAAAAGGAAAAACCAGGGAACTGATGCTATCTGATAATGCAAGAACAAATCATTAATGTTTTCCATCTCTTTACACCTTGTACACCAATATGGACATATAAACATTGTTTTACAACAATATGGACTTAATAAACATTGTTTTCTTTAATTAATTGACAGATACTAACTTGTGAAGCAGTGTAAGTCAAAGTAAAGTTAGAATATGGAGTAGGCTTGTACGTGTTAGAATTTGAATCTCTATGAAATCTGCATGGCATATTTCCAAGTGAGTTTTAGATTTTGGTATCACCTCAAGTCGTTCTTTTTGCCAAAGAGAATTATAGTCTCGTGGGCTTCAACCCTCTTTCATAAAGAAAATTGTCCAGCACCATGAAAAAATCCATCTATCTTATCTGTTGTCAATGTCTTATTTTGGTTGTTAAGTTGCATTTAAATGCTTCTTTTACAATTCTTTTGCTGCAAAGCTTTACAATCTGAATAGCTCTTCTCAAAATTTTGCCTGGTTTGATATTTCTTGACAATGGTTGTGCATCAAAAGTTCTAGTATATGGCTAGGCATATGAATTGATTTTGCATCACATGATTCTAACTTGGCATCATCATATTAGAATTTATCTCCTCTTGCTGCCATATTTGTTCTCTTATGATGAACTTTTCAATATTTTTCTATTTTTATTATTGGCAGTTATGATTTATTTTGTAGGTATTCTTTTTGGCTCCGCTCAGAGAGGCTTCTTTGTTGGTTTTCTAATATTCTCCATTCTTTTTTGTTTTGGCATATTCATTCAGAAATTTTGGTTCTTTTTATTGGTAAAGGATGTGCGGCAATATTTATTTTTTTGCTCACTGAAAGTAAGCTAGTAATGTTATTGGTCAATGTAGTATTTGATAGGAGATTCTTTATTTTTACAATTCTTTTATTTGATTTTGGGATGTAAGAATACTGGGTGGCTAATTTTTTTTGAATTTTAACACTATGAATACTTGCTGCTGCTAAATGCTCATTAGCTTGATTTTCTGAATGACCTTTGTGGCAGGGTTGATGATGAAGATGATGAGAATGATCAAGATGTTGAGAGGCTTGTAATTGTCACCCAGGTATGGATGTGGAGCAGTAGATTTCTGTAGGTTTTTGTCAGCCTTGTGAGTGAATACTTTTCATTCTGCTACTCTGAAGTAGTGGTTATCATATGCTCTTTGATTCTTAATTCATGTCTCCTTAGCTACCTATTGATATTGATTTATGCTATGTTCATAATTTTCAGGAACTATGTCAATGTTTAATAGACTAGCACATTAGTTGTTGCATGCTCACTTATTTTAATCCTGCTATTTATATTTTGGTTGCTGCTCCAGTGTATTAGAGATTAATTATTTTTTCCTCATGTTGCTTGTTGTAGAGGACTTAGGTCCTTAATCCTTGAGAGTGATGGAAATTGCATTATAGAAGCCAAGATTTCTGATGGTCCTGCGCACATTACATGCTGTATCCTATTGGACGGGCAGCTGTAACTTGTGCCTCAAGTTACAGCTGCCCTTCCAATAGGATACAGCATGTAATGTGTGCAGGACCATCAGAAATCTTGAGTGACATCTTCCAATGTAACTTGAGTGACCTCTTCTGCTTCAGGCAGATATGAGAGGTCTGTTTTCCTTATTTTTCCTTTTTTTTTACTTTTTCTGTTCCTGTGAATATTGAGTTCCAAGGCTGAATTTCATGCATAGCTCCTTTTACACTTCAAATTGATCGAAAAACTTACTGTGATTAAAAGTGAAATTTGGCATTTGATGTTCATTTGTTTGAGAGAATTCAGTTGATGTTGATCACCTATTAAGGAAGTCATGATCATCTATGGTGATGTAAAATGATTTCTATGCACTTAGGTTATCATTATATCTTTATGAAAGAGGAAATAAGGAGACTTCCAATATGTAAGGAAGAGCTTCTAAAACTTATTAAGGCTTTATTTTGGTTATATATTAGTTGTTTAATCTATTTTTTTCTGCTTTAAGTGTGTATAAGATCTTCAAGCAAGCAATTTTGATATCATTAATATATATATATTTTTGTTATCAGAATGTAAGAAAGAAAATTACTTTCTAATCCTTGTTCTTACAAACGTCAGAAAGGTATTCAACAATCTTCCACTAAAGAAAAAGAACATGAGTGTGTGGGTGGGTGTGACAAACAATTGCATGACATCACTTTAATTGGTTAAGGATTCCAGGTGTAAAAGTTGACATTCTGTCTCGGCCACTCATTGAAAGGTAACCATCCATTATCACAAGAGGAGGCACCTCCTAGGGGCCAAGAAAGAAGTCTCATACTCTTGCCAGAACTAGATTTTCTCTAAGCAGTTCTCTCCTGCAGAAAAGATAGTTTGAACTTCCTTCACTTAGACTTATTTGCGACAGCTAACCAATCGTTCACTTTGGGGAACATCTTTAAATACCTTAAAATAATAACATTATGTATTTAAATTTCTTGATATGGCTGAATGCTGTTATGACTGATTTGAGGATTCTTGGAAGTTAGATTAGTCCTCAACCGCACTGCATCATCAGGTTATAGTTTGCTTGCTGGTTAATGAGAGAATGAACATTTTATTCTGCTACTAGGCTGTGCATTTCTGGAATGCAATGTGTATTCTAGTTTTTTCTCTCATCCTGTTTTTGTTATGGTTACTGTCCCCTACTTTCTGTAGCTTGATTCCATTAACAGATTGGTGGCTCACTTGTCTGTCTCCTATGCAGAATAATTGGATGGTTGAAGAATCTAAAATAGTTGGCAAAGGATTAAAGTCTATTTCTAATGAGCTCGCTTCTGCCATAAATGATGGCCTCTATTTCTACGAGCAGGTTGAAGTGCCTACTGTTTCTTTTATTATTTATCACTTGCATTAAATTTTTCCGCTGTTCATATACGTCGCTTAGAAGTCCCATGACCATATAAATTATTCAAATGTAATCGCTTTGGCAGGAGCTTAAAACTAAGAAATTTAATCGTAGAAAGAGTAATCCAAGTTTTGAGAATAAAGATGGGAACCTCAGGTCTACAGGCAGTGCTCCAGGAGTATCAAATTCAAAAGCAGTTGCAAATTCTTCTATAAGCTATAGTCATGAAAAGACGGGAAGTACAACTCCTTGCAGAAAGCAAAACAAAAACTTCCATAGGCAACAGTCCTCCCATAAGCAGCGATTTTTCTCAAACAACTTTAAAAACCATGGGACTGGTCGAAATTCTCTTGGACTTGTATGTGAAAGTCCACCAAGTAATTCAGTTGGATATTTCTTTGGTTCTACCCCTCCAGAAACTCACGGGTTAGTTGAAAGTTATCATTGCTTGTTCTTCTGTGGATTTATTTATACAACTTCAATGATTTATATTTGTGTTTTACTATTACTATATATTTTTTTTTTGAGTAACGACTGAGGTAATCATCTGTTTCAAATGCAAGTATATTATGCACAATATGCTAACCAAATGATGTCTATTTTGGTTTCATAACTTTTTATGTTTTACTCAACTGATACGCTACAAATCTACATTTTGCAGCCTTAGGCCATCAAAGTTGAGTATTTCACCACGTGGCTCTCTTTCTGGCAGTAGTCCGCCAGTGGGTTCCATGCCAAAATCATTTCCACCGTTTCAGCATCCTAGTCATCAGCTGTTAGAAGAAAATGGCTTCAAACAGCAGAAGTAAGGAAATGCTATATTTTTGTATGTGTGCGAGAGAGAGCGTGTTATGGAAGTTGGCTGAACTGTTTTCTCTTATCTGAAGGTACTTGAAGTTTCGTAAGCGGTGCTTAAATGAGAGGAAGAAATTGGGAATTGGTTGCAGTGAGGTGGACTTCATGGCTAAACTTTGTCTCTTACTGTATTTCCAAAATTGAAAAAGTAGATTCCGAGTTGCATGTTTTTCGTTGTCTCATGGGCTGAGAAGTTTGCTATATGGTGCAAATTTTTTCGTGCCACAAGTGTTCCATGTCTCATCAACTTCAATCATATTGCGAATTTATTAATCTTACTTGCTCGATGAATGTATGGACTTTTCTCCTTTATTACATTCCTGCTAACTATACTGATCTTTGTTTTGAATACAAGTAAATCTGCTTGTCTCCTTCGACCATCTGCTCAGCTCACTTAGATGCAGGGCGGTTGTAGATTGGGTGTTGTCAGTGTTGGTCTATTGTGTTTGATCGTTTATGATCCTGTGTGGTCTACGAATTTGTTCGGTTTTGTTTTTAATCTGGCTGCTTATTGTGACTGCCTGATTCAAATGTGTTTTCACCCACGTTTATTAGCTTATGTCCTATTATCTACATGAATACTAGAGGATATTCACTTGTTTCAAACTTTTTTTTGGTCATATTTTTCCAAATTTTATGTTCACATATGTTCATTTTCTCTACTCAGCTGAATGTGCACTTGTTTGCTATTATAATTTGCCCCTGTTATTTTACTTGCAGGAAATGAATACACTGTATAGGTTTTGGTCATATTTTCTTAGAGACATGTTCATACCTTCTATGTATTATGAGTTCCAGAAATTTGCACTTGACGATTCAGCTGCTAGTTACAATTATGGGATAGAATGTCTTTTCAGGTTTTACAGGTAATAATGGTAAATTTTCGATTTTTTTTACTCTGTTGGGTTGTTTGCTTCCTCTGTTTTGACCATCAATTTCCTTTCATTATAATTGATCTTCTTTCCTTGAATTCTTTTTCTCACTTGATTGAAACAAAAGGTACTACTTTTTAACCAGTTTGATTCATAGTAGTTTCTTATTTAATAAAATATTATTTTCCTTTTCAGTTATGGTTTGGAAAAGGAATGCCGAGAAGACCTCTACAAGGACTTTGAAGAGCTGACTCTTGACTTCTACCACAAAGGCAATCTTTATGGCCTTGAAAAATACTGGTATGCTTTGTGCGTTTTCTTATATCATATGGTGCATACTCAGTTCATGTTTCAAATTTCGAACAGTACTCGCATGTGTGGCTAATTAGTTGATTTTTAATGGTTCACAATGAAGAATCTTATGAGTATTTGACTTCAAATTGTGGAAAAAGTTGTACAAGACAGATTTTTTTAGGAATTAGTAGATTAGTAATCAGCTAGTATCTGGAAAAATATCCAATGTTATTCTGATATCCATATTAACATGTGAACTATCAGTTGAGATAACTTTGGTGCTGTAGAATCATGGGTATGTACGGGATTGTTTATTTATACTTAGATTCACTCGTTTATGATTAGGGCATTCCATCATTATCGAGGGCTACGAGACAAGAAAGATCCCCTAAAGAAGCATCCCGAACTGGAAAAGTTGTTGAGGGAAGAATACCGCACCATAGAGGATTTCCGTGCTAAAGAGAAAAGTATTAGTATAAAAGAAGACGGTGGCCATTAATAGCCTTGAGTAAACTCCATTTTGTTGTGGCATAGCAATTGTCACTGTGACAACAGACGACATTGCAATTTTGAAAACCGATCATGACAACTTAACAATGGAGTTGGAGATAGCAGCACAACTTACATTTGGTCTGGACGAGGCCAATGAATTTTTTTTTCTTTCTTTTTGTATATTGTATATTTGGGGAGATTGTGTTCTGCTGCTTGTATGCGCTACTGATGTGCTTCTGGGTTTTGTTCATTTTTTGGGCTCCCTGTATTTTGTTTTTATTTTTGTTAATTCTGAGTTGTCTACAAGCTTGGAGAGAAGTGCCTGTTTTTTTTTTTCTTGGGTCATTTCACTTCCCCTGAATTGTAACTTGTACATAAAGGAAAAAAGGGAAAAAATTTTAAAGTTGTAGGAATCTTGTGAAAATTAGCAATAAGAGATACAATTTTTAATTTTTATACCATGGTGCTGGTATTTTTTGATTCAATTCTAGATGTAATTTCAAATTTATTTATTAAATTTTTTTTTCTGATTTCATTCTTCAAAGAAAGATTGTAGTATTTTATGAACGCGAAGACATTTACAATATGACAAAATTAATAAATAAAATTTTAAAATTATATTATTTTTTATTAGCTGTTAAATCAAGGCAGATTTAGACAATTTTACAAATTAGATATAAATAAATTAGAATATAACTTTAGTTATCATTTTAAAACAAATTAATATTTATAAAGACTAATTTGTTATACTTTGAAGATTACATTGTTTTTATTTTATTATAAAATATATTTAATAAACACCAGTGTTAAGTGGGGATTGTTTACTTTTCTTACTACTACTCACCGAAAACTTGCATTTCCCTTAGTTTGGATTTACATATTTTTTATTCCAATAATCTTTTTCTTTCATTACCATAATTAAATTTCTCTTTAATTTAATATGAGCGTGATTTAAATTTAATTGTTTTTGAATTAATTTATGCAAGGAACAATTGTACATAATGCATACATTTTGTATGAGCTCAGTTGCAAAAATTAATTAACATATAATCATTAATTAATTAATTAACAGTTAATACGTATTGATAATAATCCTGTATTGGACTCCAAATAAGTAACGGATTATAAATTAAAAGTTGCATCACTTCAATGTGAAGCAAACTCCTAAATTTTTATAAATTATAAATAAGACTTATTATTATTATGCAGAATCTAATCAATTTAAAGATCAAGATCCCCATCTCAAAACCATATGGAAAAAAAAAAATTATTTCCCCGAATACACCCATCAAAACATTCTTCTGCCAACTTTGTTACCAAAAACTAAAATCTCTATCTATACTTATTATTAGCTTTTGTTAGAGTATCTTCTATGTGTAAATAGATTGTTTTTATAGAAAATATAATACGTCATTAATATGAAGAGACTTGTATCTTACATAGTATTGATAAATATCATCTTCAAAAATTATTCCCCCAACGTGGATATGGATTGCTATTTATTATTTTATAAAATTATTAAATTAGTTTTGTTTCTCTTTAATCACCAATGAAATAAATGAATTACTAAGTCAGCAATTTATGATTGTCAACAAGACCCTTTAAAAACAGATGATGAAGTTGATGATGTGAATTATTTTTTTGATAATGGATGTAATTAAATACATTAGAGAACCCAATTGCATTTATAATATATATTTTGTGTATGTGACATCTTTAAAAAGACAATTCATAGATATATTGGAGATGCTATGAAGTAAAAGAGAATTAAAGATTTGTATTTTTAAAAAAATAAATTAAAAAAATGGAAGATTTGATAAGAAAAATAACGATGGTGTGTTTGATGATTATGATGAAGGCGGCAGATAGCAAACTCCATAATGTGGGAGGAGGAAAGTATCACTCATTGTCTCATGTAACCTTTCGGAATGGTCTGCTAATCAACTTTTCTACACAGATGGTTGGCTGTGTAAGTTTTATTATTTGGTCAATAACCGTTTCTTGTATACTTTATGATTTAATATTATGATATTCTCCATTTAACAGACACCCACTTGATGTCCCAAACTTCATCGATCAAAATTTCTTATTATAACGGGAGTTGAGTATTTTTGAAAAAGGCAGACAGATACTGGAATATTAGGCCAAAAATTAGAAGGAAATGGTTACTAGATCTTAATTGTTTCTATAATTTTCATGCATCGTTCACTGAAGTGAAGGCATATTATTTCACTTGTAGCAAGAGTTATTACTGCTTTAAGGTCTGAAAGTTTCTATCATTGTGCAAATATATATCCCACCTAGGGTTGCCGTCGAGGATAAAGCCGGGCCGGACAAAAGTGATGCTCCGTTGAGCGGTGCTTGTCGGAGGGTTTTCAAAATCATTGTGCTCGTACTCATGGTGGTATGGAGAATGAGTATACTTCCGGCATAGAATTGGAGTATATGTAGTATTATCCATAATTGTTAATTTGCCAGGTTAGATAAAAAAATGGAGAGGAAATTTCTATTGATTTCAATGAATTAATGAGAAAGAATTATTTCAGATGATGTTATCTATTTTGCATCTTTGCAATTTGAAAATCATGTTTTTGGTAGTTGATGCAAGGTGGAGAAAACAAGAAAGTTGCCTTCAAAAATTGATGCAAGGTTCGTGAATAAATATGCTTTCTACATTCATGCAAATTAACCCATCTCCATGAATTTGGTAACCATAAGATTAGGCTTCAAATTTTGATTCATTATTTAATTAAAAGAAAAAAGAAAAACTACGTCAATAGGTTAAGAATTGAATTATAAAATGATTTGGTTCCGTTCTACTCATTTTAACAATTCGGTAAATTTTTTTTTTATAATTTCTATCAAATTAAATTCTACCAAACCCAATCTAATTACTATTCACTCCAACGTAAAATATTAAGAACCCAATTGTTTTTTTTTTTTTTGACATGGAACCAAATTCAACGAAACCAAATTAATCCGAATCAGCACACGTACACTCGGACATAAAATATTAGCCGGATAAAACACCCGCAATAAAAAAAGAATAAGAAAAAATTGGCACATGCCACAAAATGAAATCACTGTGAAGTCACACTCGTGCAAAAAAATGCAGTTGTGAATGATATGCATGAGATTACCCAATGAAGAAAGGCTTGGCTAGCATTTTCAGAGAGGGGCTAAATGCAGATTGTTATGTTGTCAATGTTGTTCACAGAATGCAAAAATCCTGTTATCCAAAGAGTTGGACGATATATTCGGACTCCAAATTTGAACTTCACTGAATGGTCTACTAACTCATCAACGTTTTTATGTGGGTGAATAGCTCTGTAAGTTTCCATTCTATCTCAAATCTGTTGGGTTTCTAGGAAAGTTGATGGAAAATAATTCTTTCAAGATTTTGTCATTATAGTGAACTCCATTCTTCATGATTCTTTTATCATTTGCAGATTTTGGATTCGATAAGTATCAACACAAATGTCCTTCAGGCGAACAAAACAAGCTAGGAGAGGTGTTGAATCTGACTGAAAGAAAACCATACTACTTCATTTGTGGTAAAGGAGATTACTGATTCAAGGGAACACAAGTTGCAGTTTGTTGAAAAGGATCCAGTCTTCTCTGATCACGAGTGCTTCAGCCTGCTTCTGCCGCTACAATAGCTTCAGTTGCAGTTTACGTCAAGATTATGCTTCCTTCTGCTTTGTTGTTCATGTTCTTAATATGCATTTAAATTCACAATTTTACTAGAGTATAAACCTGTAACAAAATTAATTATATGCATAACAATATTTGCACTTTAAAAAAAAAAAAAAAGTTATTAACTGGCTAAAACATGAGAAATTGTTTATACACAAATGCCTAAATCCATCAAAATAAATTAAGTTCAACATCCCAATCCCATCTCTGGCTGAAAAACAGTTTTAAGTTTCTGAAAGGCATGCTAGACAGAGTTTGGGAAAAGTGGGGGGGTCAAAATACCGGTGATCACCACAAAAACAACGCAAAGGGCACAATTCTAGACCTAAATTATGCCAGCAAAGATTTTCGATACTAACAAGTTTGTAAGAACCTTCGCCACAGGATGGTCCGATGAAAAGGGAAAAGCAAACAACTATATACATAACCTACGAGATATAATGTCGATATAGTAGGCAAGGCTCACAAGCATCAACAAAAGAACATTGAATTACACACTTTCTCCTGCAGTCTAGGCAGCTGAGGGACAGGAGCAGGTCCGGCAGAGGTCATCCCACCATGGCTTGAAGAAGTCTCTGATGCATCTTCAAACTTTATGAATGATCCCACCTGGCTGGCTGCCAGATGTGCATAGCAAACAGGAGCAACTGCACAAAACACAAACAAGAGCAGGAGAATTTCTGGTCATAAAAACAGAAAGGCATGAATTGCACAAGAAGTCTTTTGGTTAAAGGCTGCCCAAAAGGCTAGTAAACTATTGATAAAATTTTGAGAACCTCATTCACAAATCAAAAAGAAAATTGAGTAATTGGATTCAAGAAGAGTTATCTTTTTATCGGGGAAAAGCAAAATATTAACTCAATTACTCTTTCCAATCCATCAGCACAAAAAACCTCGTATTACCTATGGAAATGGCTGTTGTGCTTCTCTGATACCTGTAATATTTTCATAAATAATTAGAAGAAAACAACACTTACTATTGGCACAAACGTATCACCGGAGCAAATTATGCAAATATACTTACACATAAGAAAGTGAATGCACAAGCTCCTGTAGGTCATCCGGTGAAAAACCGATCTCGTCAAATAGAACGTGATAATGTGTTGGCCTTGTAGTTCCCTAAACATCAACCATAAATAAGAAAAGTAATTTTTTTTTTCCAGAGAGACAGAGAGAGAAGAAAGAGAGAGAGACCCAAGCAAAACAAGTAAAATAAGCATCAACAAGTCAATTCAATTTCAATATATATGATGCAAAGAGGAACTTCATACCACATAACAAAATCAATGACATAGAAAGCTAGTTAAAGCATTTTTATTCAACAAGATTGCATTACACAAATGTGTATTGAAATCAATTGAGAAGCACAAGCCAAATTGCAGACTGACAGATATAATTTTCTGACAACACTCACAATCATTCCGGCATGAGCACAAAGATAGAAGTCATAGTTTCTTGGATGACAAACTCTGTTGTCTACAACAGTTCCTGCATCACCAAAATATAAATAGAGTTATATCTAATGTGGCAGTACTAAATTTGAGCCATACAAGAGCAGGAGGTGGTTTACCAGGTGGAACATTATCAGGAGATCCTGGCTGGAAGAATTTAGTATGGTGATTTTTCTGTGCAACAATCACTGCGAACTTGGGGTTCCACTTCTCATCAAGAAACTTGCAGGCCTGTAAATATAGACTTCTCAGTTTCTACAGAAATTAATGACAAGTGTTATAGCTCGTGAGATGTATATAAAAGGCATAGTTTTGAAACCTCTATAATCTGATTAAGTTCAATGTTCAAGACTTGATTGAATTGCGATTCACTGACACCATCCCTAAAATACAACAAAACAATGATGAGTAAAGTGTACACAAAAACTAAAATGAACATCTAAAAGACTCTTTGCATATTTTATAGGTAATAAACAAGTACATATATCACAGGATACATCACCAAAATATACACAGGTAAAAATCATTAAAAATTAGAACATAGAATACATATATGCTCTAAAACATAGGACAGCAGTGTTTTTTCAAATTCAACCACCAATATTTTCCTGCATCTAGTGATCACATTTTATGCCATAAATATATTAATGATCAGGCAAGAATGTCAAGTCAAGGTACCTATATTGCATATTGGCGAAAAGCAATAAAACTACAACTAAAAACATCTCTTTGAATTGTAATATGATTACAATAACTCCTCCATCCAAAAGTAGAGTTGGTAGGCTAACAATTCAAAATATTTCACCACCCACAACTGAGAGTGAGATTTATATATAAGCATACTGGGCGAGCTTACCCGATTTGAAAATCTTAAAACAAAATCAGAGAGACCAGACAAAATCTAATGGAAACTCTTAATTGAAAATTATCTACCAATTTGTAGCAAGACTTAGATGAGGAACTTCACTACACTTCTGGTCAGATCATAATACTATTTCAAACCACAACAATTATCTTTGGCCTGGCCAAAACAAATGCATAAAACAGGTATCAGCACTAAGAGACTTTTTTTGTCTTAATGCTTAATTGTCTGAATTCATCTATTTAAGGTAATTAAGATTGTGTCTTTTTAACTCAACGGGCTTTTTAAGACACTTTTTGCTTAATGAAAAAGGTAAAAAACTTTTACTTTTTGTTGTAATCTTCAGACATTTCTTATTTGAAAAAAATTTAATATTATATTAAGACTTGAAACGAAAAAGCAAACAGATCATTCAGATTCAGACAGACTCATTTTGAATTTAGAATTTTTCACGTTCAGTGAAAAAAAAAAAAACCTACCTAAATTATAGGATATAAAGGATGAAAATTGTGAGGCCAAATAACTTTCTGTGCGGGAAGCGGGAAACAAGAAACATGGGCAAATATACCTTCAGCTTGTCAACTATAAAAGAAGAAGTTTATAAATCGAAATAAACATTAACCCATTGTTTTGTCTGGGTAGCATTATCCTCTCGTATTCCAAGAAAATTCTTTATCAATTGATGGTTGTAATGGGCAAAACACCAAAACCAGTACGCTAGTTACACAATTCACATTTAGATACCATCTACCACACAATAAGTAAAAAGAAAAAATCACTAAGCAAGTTATATCAACAGTCAGTTCTAAGAAACATCCTACAAATAGGCCTCCCTAGACCTCAAATATTTTCAGAACTATTACTTGAAAACAGACAAAAGCAACACAATCAACAAAGATTAGAGGGATAAAAAGATTACATTCATATTAAACATGCATTCTGTAGAGAAATGACACAGAACATGATAAACATGCATTCTATAGAGAAACGACACGGAACATGTACCTGAATATAATAATCTGCTCAGGTTTCCTTTTTCCTGAACTAGTGTAGAAGTCCAACAGAAGCTCTCTGAAATGGACAAAAGATACATTATATACATATTACTATGATTTAAAATACACAATAAATATAGATGAATCGCTTCATCTCAAATACACATATGCAAATGGTAATGATATATTAATATAAAATATTGACATACATTTTGAGACATTGATATTATACAATCACATAGTAGATAGGATTGATGAGTTGGCAACATTAAATACCACGTTTTAACTTCAGATTCCCACCAGGCCACCACTAAGAGTGCATGGGATAAATGGATGAAAATTTATCCTTATTTAAGTCAAAAAATTTAAACTACACAATCCCCAACCACACACATACATATCCCGAAGGTATCTGATTTCTTAATTTTGAAAATCAATCATAATTTTCCCAAAAAAACAAAACAAAATTAACAACCTATTACCACAGCTTTCCAAACACCACCCTTCTCATAAAACAAGCAACAAACAAAAGCTTAAAAAACCTTATTATGCCTTCATCCTCAGTTTCGGACACTTGCTTGAACAAAGAATCAATCATTTCAACTTTTGGAGACTGCGTACGGACGGTTGCTCTATACCGAGAAATTAAAGGCCAGTTCCTAGAGCTGACCACCTACAAACCAACAGCAGCAAGAGAGAAAGACGCTTATAGAGTAAATCATAGCATTTTCCATTCCATGAAATGGTAGAATTACAGAGTATCAATTAAGAAGACAAGAAACCACAAGATAGCAAAAGTATATTACCGCAGCAATTGATGGTACATCTGAATGTCCAGGAGATCCATGGGAGACATCCATCCCAAGGATGATGGTGGGAGCCTTAGAAACTATAGGGATTGAAGGTGCTTGTTCAACTGCCAACAATGAATTTAATCCACCAAGCTACAAGATAATACATACAGAGGATGCATTGTGCAGTAGAACTTCAGAACAACAGAAAATTGTAGAACACAAACTGTAAACTAAAACAGAATCCGAGAAAGAGGAATATCAACAGGAAGCCCCCAGGTAATCATCTGGGCAGTGCCCACCTTTGCATTAATCTTAAGGAGAACATTTGTTAGGTATTGATCATTGACCCTTGTAGGAGCCATGCACTGAGTAACAATTCCAAATTCAGCAAGATTCTTTCGTTTCCACGGACCTTCAAGCATGCAATGGTGTTAATTTATCATACAAATGCTAAGGAGCTTAACATTTACACAAGATGAGACCAAACGACCAACCATAAAGATCAGAGTTTTTCCTCTCAGGAAGCAAACAAAGAAGGAACTGTGGAGCCCCAGGAAGTTTAGACTGAATCTCTTCAAACATCTTCTCCACTCTAACCATAGGAGGAGACCGTCTAAACTGTGGACTCTCTTCAAACACATCGAATGGAGGATCTATGGCCTGCAATAAGGTAATGAAAAGGACTTCAACCATTCCATATAAATGTATGGAAACAATCACCACCCAGATTACAGTAAATTAATTAATTAGACAGTGCATTAAAAGTAAACATTAGCTGACAAAACTTACAATTCCTTTCATATCTCCGCATTTGACAAGATCTCGAACGAGGCCACGGATATCACATCGTGCAGAAAAGTTAACTACAGCCCATCGTTCTATCTTAGTTGGCTGCACTAATTTCTGGAGAAGCATTTGATAATGTGATTAGAGTAACCTCATAAAAGTAACACTAAAACCAATAAAGACAAACCTTGTTATTGAAATTCCAACGCCCGTTCCGAGGGAAAAAATCTTCTCCATTGCCAGCCTTCAGCTGTTAGGAGATTAAAAGAGATAAATTAGGATAAAACAAAATCATGATGACAATGACCATCAAAACAAATTCCAACTCCTTAACAAAAAGAAGATTGAAATAGCCACTCATAGAAACACTCAAGATATACCCTTGGAGCTGACAATACACGGCCTTCAACTTGAGCAAAATTAGTACTGATTGATATGCCACATGAACGCAGCATCGGCTCATTATCATATTTGCTATTTCTCAGAGCCTTCAAGAAAACAAATTATGTAAACCTCAGCACATAAAAGAATGTTCTATTCCAAAAGTCTTAAAACGTTTTCAGATGACACTTAACATTAGACAAAACATTCATCCTTTCTTGTGGCTTCTGCCTTGATTTCTCCACAAGTGAAGCTCTTTGAAGAGTTGTTAGGGCTTTCGTGTAGCGTTGCAACGGCACCAGCTGACAAAGCTGCAGTAAAGAACAAAATGTCAATAAGCAAGCATGGTTTATTTAAGATCAAGTAAAACTTTCACATGGTACATATAACATTTAACTAAACAGAACCCTGATGCATCTACTCACCTCAAGAGGTATATAGGTCGGGCGCTTCGGCTTACCAACATTAATGCATGGTAGATCTCCAGAGTATCGCAAATCTATATTGCGATGATTAACAAAATAGTCATAAACAGTTATCTCAAGTTCCTGGACTTCACCATCACCATCTTTAAAATTTTTCTGTTTCAGTGAAAACCTATGACAAACAAGGACAAAAAATTATTAAAAAGAAGTAATAAATTTAATTAAGGCATGACTCTAAAATCTTTTGCGTGAAAGATTAAACCTACTATATACACAAAAGAGTATAAAGACAGTAGAAGCATACATTTGCTCATTACACGGCTTCTCACTCAGTCCAGTTATCCTGTACTCTTGATTTGAGGTCACTGTCTTAATCCTCAGATTTTTGAGTGTGCGTTTAGCCTTAGCCCAGTCAATTGAATGGGGATCTCTAACATTTTGGTTGGCAATCAAAAAATCCACCACTGGACCTGGTTGTATTATCATGGTCGTTGAAACATCAATATTCAAAGATAAGCCTCCCTGAGTGGTTCTAAAGCTCGAATGGAATCCTCTGCAGCCTAGAACACCACCTCCTACTTCACCAAAATTTTTAGGATCATTATGGAAGAATGATTGGCGAACAAGAAGGCATCCCTGTTTAGCAGCGTGCTGCCGTAATATAATATCCAATACCCTGAACGCTTCTTGGGAATTCTCTTATTCCTGACCGCGTAATGCATTTGCAATGGCCTGTATGGGAATTTTAGCAGCGTAACTAATTTCCACTTTAAATGTTTTGGATCGATATGGCCGTCGCAATCTCTTTCGATCACTCTCGTTTGGACTTCCGTGCTCATCTGGACTGGCATTTCCTTTATTTCTGTTAGATGTTATATCCTCAAGCACAACGGTGAACTCAAACTTGTTACGTGGGAGTGGCCCAACAGTAAATAAACTTTTCTCCTCGTCATAAGCAAAGTCTTTTTCAGCTAATTCAGCAGTATATGTCTCTTGCACCCTATCTATTACTCGTCTTCCATTGCCCTTACCATCGACTGGGCGACCATCTTCATAAGAAACTGAAACACTATAATGGAAAAAGTGACCTTCAGAATTAGTAACATTAACTTTGAAGTGATTGGTAAGCAAAGATATCTTTTGCCCTTTGGAACCAGCGCCACGCCTGGATATTGGAACCTTCACCACCTTTTTCTTAGCCTGCTCTGGTTCTTCCACTTTCGTCGGGACAAAATCTGTTGGTATAACAGGTAGAGGTGGCGACAAACTACCAGGAGCTCCATTCCCCTCCTGTGCTCCATTTCCAGCCTGGGCCCCATTTCCATCAGGCTCCAATGAGTCCATATCCTAATCAAAAAATAAATAAAAAAGCAAAATATTTTATAAGAAATATTGCAAAAATCAGTAAAGCAACGGAAGCAATCATCAAAGCATGAAACTCTGTGAAAGAAACAGGAATATGAACAGTACAAATAATTCAGTCGGACAAGAAAATGCAAGCAAAGTTATAGGTATAATATAACACCAAAGAAGACGAGGAAAAAAGGAGAGAGAGAGAGAGAGGCACCGTAAACAGAGGTGCTGCAGAGTGTTGAGAACCACCATGACTACCATACTAACTCAATAGATGGCATTTGACAAACAATAAAAAAAAACATAACGCGTACCACAAAAAAAAAGAAAGAAAGATGAATCATTTCTTCAATGATGCACGTGGAAACAAAAAATAAAAAGACCCGGATAAAGAAATTCAACCAAAAAACAACTCAACAGCTAGGTAGGAGCTTACAGTTAAAAAAATGCCTCAGGCTATTCTTTATGAACCCAAAAATAACACAGATGGTCAAACCTGGAATTATACCACAATATGCTGACAAAGCAACAATTTCAAACATCAGAGAACACAACTTGAGCAAAAACAATGAAGTTATGTGGAAAATAAACATTTCAATGCTTAAAAAACAACAATCAACAACACAATACAGCAAGAGAAATTCGCATTCAAACCAACTACCAAACCTAAAGAAACCACAGAGCCAAAAAATTTGGGACGCAAAAACAAAGAAAACGTCAAATACCCAAAATCAATTAACACTCTCCGCTTACAGATATCATAATGTTTAATAGCGAGTTGTTAGACAAACAAAGAAAGCTCTGTCAAACCAAAACCCAGAAAATATCAATGACAGTAAAATGTTGGAAACAATAGGCACAACAAAAAATACTAGAGATCCTAAGTGTAGACCAGCAGCATCACATTTAAAAGTACAAGAAATACTTTTGTGAAGTACTTTTAAAAAAAGCAAAAGAAAACCAATAAAAATCATAGACCCATGAAACAACACCAAACAAAGCAAACAACATAAGCATTACCGAAAAGGAGTTTCTTTGACACACAAAACCCTAAACAACCCAACATACAAGCAAAATATACATGCATTCACAGAACATACGACCTGATGGTTGCAAGAAAATAAAGCCCAGTGAGTTTTGCAGCACAGCAAGAGATAATCAAAGGAAATGAGAACTGATCGTGATTAAAAGCGAGAGATTAAGAAACAAAACCAAATATGACGACAAAAATACCACTAGACTTATAAACTAATTAAAAAATCCAATCTTTAAAAAGAAAAAAAAAACGACAACAAAGAGTGTAAACTAACCACACAAACTGTTACAGAAAAACAATTTCACAAAACACAAAAACAAGGCAAGATCGTCCTCATCAACAAGAAAAAACACAAAATAAAAACAAAAACAGAACAGCATTGTATAGAATCGACCTCAAAACACATCCAAACAAAACAAATCGACAAAAAAAGACTCAGAACAAAACATGCAGCAACACTAAAAGCTCAAAACTAAGGTTTCGAAGCTTACAGTGAAATTTTCAAAACCCTAAAGAACAGCGCCTCAGAGAGAGAGAGAGAGAGAGAGAGAGAGAGAGAGAAAGCGAAAGCTGATCTCAGTTTATCTCGAACACTGACTGGACCACACTTGCTACTTTGATTTGTTTCTCAGCTTTTAAGTGCGGAAGTTTGGTTGGTTAAATCAAAGCCGTCTATGTTCGATCAAATGACTCAACCGTACACGTGGCCACTGTACTTGGTGTTCTAAATTGGGTTCGTTGCAGAGGCCAATGCTTCGTCACCTAAGCGCACGCTCAAACAGAAGAGTGTAGATATTGTGAGTCAGAGCTCAGACCTCGGTTACAGTTATTGGGAAGTGAGTTGACGACTTTGCCACTGTTGACGTTGGATAATTACGGAAAGGCCATAGGGAAAGAGTAAGAAAGTTGGGGTGTAAATAGACATTACACGCGTATAATTAAGGCTCTATTTAATATTAAAACGTAGTAATTTTCAATCATTTTTAAGTTATAATTAATATGAAATAAAATTGTCACGATTTGATTCAGCTTAATCTTTAAGTAAACTGAATTGAATCTAATAATTTCAATTATCTTAATTTTGAATTTAATAAAACGAAAAAAAAAAAGTAAAACCTAATCGAACCTAACTTATTTATTTGATTCAATTCAACTTAATGCAGTTTTTTTTAACCTTTCTTTTTTACTTTTTTACTAAAAATATATACTCCTGTATGCTTTAATTTTATTATTTTTAAAAATATCGATACAAATTATAAATTTTTTTGTTAATTTATATTTTTTTTATGTTATAATTATGAGTTTTGCTAACAAATACTTAGAACATTTGTTAAGATTTTTATTTTTAGTAAATATAGAAAATTTAAAAAGTGTACTAAGTTAGCAAAATCCTGATTATAATAATATATTATTAATTATAATTATTTTTAAGAGTTTAAATATTATCATAATATATTGTTTATCGTGATTCTTTTAAGACCCATTAACGTTTGAGGTCTTTCTATGGTTTACATTTACAACAAATTGCTTCAAATCTCTTTTGAGAAGCAAGATCCATTAACCTGAGCAACTTCGCACTTGGGCCCACTAAGCCTTTTAGGTCTTTCTATGTTTGCTATCAAGAAACCTCTGTACAATTGGGCCTCAAAATTTTTTTTTTCATGTACTTCCTATCGTAGCCCATAGCCCATAGTTTAACTCCATAAAAATAGCATTTTTTATGCAAAAATTTTATATTTTATTTAACACAATTAAATTTAAAATATTTTAGCTTGGTGTGATTAAATTATTTTTAAAGAGAGAGTCTAATTGGTTTTTCATCTTAAAGGGATAATTTCTTTTATGTAGTAGTGTATTTAGGTGTGTATAAATATAATAAAAATTAATATATAATTAAAGTTAAAAAAAAAAAATTGTTAATTTGTCTCAAAGTGAACATTATATTCTTCTTATGACAACAAAATGATTATAGATGTTTCAAATTTATTAAACAATAAGAAGAATTCTTCCATAAAACATTATGATATTGTCCATTAAAATTTAAAAAAAAAAATTGAATTGATTGTTGTGATCCTCTTTTTTGGATTCCTCTCTTGGATATGATTTCTCAATTAATTATTTCATTTTATTTTTATTTTTCATGGACAAATTTTCTTTTTTCTTTTTTTAATAATTTGAGGTCTTAATCATTACAATCAATTAGTGGAACATTTTATTAAAGATTAAATAGTGATCCTATTGATTTGATCCCTCTTTAAAAGCAAGAAAAAGAAAAGGATAAAACATAGATGGGTTTGTAAATTATATCCTCATATTGTTTTCAATAACTTAATTTGCAAATTCAAATTACAATTTTTTTTTAAAATTTTACTTTTAATTGTTTTTTAGTAAATATATGCTAAATTTTGATGTTTCCATGTTTGCCCCGGCTCATGGGTTCATGACCCATTGAAGATGCAATTACAGGAGAGGCATTGAATTTAAATCAATCAATATGACTTTAGTGGTTCCACTTCCAATCTCATTTGAGGACAAAATCTTCAGAGTCATACTTTTAGACCAATTCAACTTTGAATATGTGGAATAAAACAACAAAGTGGACTTACTGACTTTTGATGAAATCACAAGTGAAATTCATTTTAATTTCTCATTACAACTAAACCATTACCTAGTTTAAAACAAGGGAAATAAAACAATCATTACACCAGAGAGTTGAAGGCTTTTAACTAAAAAAATAAATAAATCCCCACATATTGTTAATGTATATTAAAAGAAACCCCTAAAAATTCCTTTAATTAATTTTTATTTAAATAAATTTTTTTAAGAATAGATAAACATCATAAAAAAGACAAGACAATAACATTTTATTTGTCTTTAAAATTTGTCAAAACAACAAATACAAATATAAAATAATGTTTTATAATCTTTAAGTTTTACTGACTCAATAAATTAATCCCTAATTTTAGTTATTTTTAAAGTTAAATAGATTTTGTGAGGACTATTTTGATAAAATTATAAAACTATGTACTTAACCGTTGTTTTTGTAGACCTAAGGGACTAAAATATTGTTACCTAGAAAATAAAAGTACAAGTTTTACTAAATCGCTCTGATATTCCCGAAGCCGATCTCTCAAATCTCATATTCTCTTGCCTTAATCTTTTTCAACTCTCTCTCTCTTACTCTCTGACCCATTCACGCTATAATCCTTCTTTCCTTCCACTTTCGCAAAAAATACAACCAAACCCAACAAACGAAACCCTAGTCATTCTAAATTTTAACTAACATACACCATGGCAGCACCTACCTGGTTCTGTCTGTGTTTGACGCTGACCCTAGTGGTAGTTTCTGAGGTGAGTGGAAACTCGGAAGGAGACGCGCTTTACACCTTGAGAAGAAGCTTAACAGATCCAGATAACGTGCTACAGAGCTGGGATCCAACTCTTGTTAATCCCTGCACTTGGTTTCACATCACATGTAACCAAGATAATCGCGTTACTAGAGTGTATGGCTGTGACTATGACTAAAAATTGGTGTTTTGATGTGTTTAGATTCGGATACGGAGATATATAATTGCTTACTTGATTTGGGTTTGTTTCCTTTTTGGGGTCTTGCCGTGTAATTTTTTTTTTTGATATTGTTTGATTACTTTCTTTATTTGATATTAAAGTTTGATTTTTGATTTTTGATAAGGGTATGTTTGGGATTTAAGTTGTTGTAAGATGAACTGTAAAATGAAATCAGATAAACTTTATCTAGCTGTGGGGTTTTTACAACCATACCCTACGTAATAGGAGTATTTGTTATAATTTAATTTATTTGTGGTTTTGGAAGTTGGGTTTGCTGAAGAGTTTTATTTTATTTTGTTTTATGCAATTTTATTCGGCGATATCATTATTTAACTTCTTATTACTTCTTCGAGATAATGAGTAACTGGTTGAAATTCTCTTGACTAAGGCCGGTTTATAATATATGCTGACAAAAGAAAATAGTTTCTATGCTACAGAGGAGAAATAGGCCTCATATATTTAGCACCTGGTGGCAAATTGTCCTTATTGATTTATATAAACTGTGAACATCCTTTCTCTTGCCGCATCAAAAGAAAGAAATTGAATTTTATGAGTAGATTCCAAAGTCCAATGAGTTTCTATGTAATGGTTACAGTCTTTATGAAAGTAATTCTGTGCAGGGTTACCCTGTTGAATACCAAGTTGTAGCTTATAAGTCTAATTGGTGTTATTTGAAATATGTTGCCTTTTCTTGCTGCAAATCACGTGTGCACTAGTTAGAATGTATGATGATCGATGTCATTCTAACTGATGGATAAACCTTTTCTTCTGTGGAAGCATTTGTTGTCACTATTGTGTTCTGGTTCTGATCTCGTTTTTAAGAAAAGCTATAGATGTTATATGTCTTAATTGGATTACTCTATTTTCTGCAGGGATTTGGGCAATTCAAATCTATCTGGGCATCTGGTACCTGAACTTGGGAAGTTAGAGCATTTGCAGTATCTGTGTGTTTTCCTCCTTCAAATTGTCCCTTCTTTAACAGTTTTTCATAGCATTTGCCATTTTTTTTGTTTAATAAAGTGTTGACTTGTAAATGATTACGCGTTTGATATCTAAATTTGTACAGCTTAAAATGTAACAGATCATTGTTGTCATTTGGATTTTCTTTTATTTAAACCAAACCACTTTTGTTGGTCTGGATATAGGGAACTTTACAAAAACAACTTCCAAGGAACTATCCCTATTGAGCTTGGTAACTTGAAGAGCCTCATCAGCTTGGACTTGTATAATAACAACATCTCTGGAATCATTCCCCCTTCCCTGGGAAAATTGAAGTCTCTCGTATTTTTGTAAGTTTCTTTGCTAACATCAACTTTTTTATACTTGTTTTTGTAAGTGGACTTGGGTGATCTTCTCTGTCATTTGACTTGCTTGAGTATAAAAATCAGTAAAATGTGAGCTATCTAGAGAATTAAGGGTTACAAAACCCTTGCATTGGCTTTCAATGCATGTTTATGGTTCAGGGAAGCTTACTTGTCTGATTTCATAGTGTTTCTTCTTTTACTTCTTTGTTTTTGGATGCAGAGCATATGTGCTTTTTGCTTCACTGTTTGTTCCTTGCTTGTTGTAATAGTATTGTATATTCTGGTGAATTTTATCAACACTCTCTCTTGAATTTCAAGCTCAAGCATTTACCTTTTGTTTAGAGATCAATTTTTTGGGCCTAATACTGTATCCTCTCGAGGATCAAACAAGTTTGCAAAAATATATAATTTGATTCTGTATTAGAAAAATTTCTTTGAGTAGAAACCACTTGTTCTTGGGACATGACTTATTTGTCCATATAGGATTTTTATATTTAACTGTTGGCCTTTTTCTCATTATTATTTACTTTTGGCAGGCGGCTTAATGACAACCGGCTAACTGGACAAATTCCCAGGGAGCTTGCTGGAATTTCAAGCCTCAAAGTCGTGTAAGTATAACTATTTTTTGAATTATTTTTCTTTGCAGATGCAAACCTTTGGTATTGTTGTATGTAGTAGAATTATAATCCTGAAAATTTTTTCTTTTTTTAGGGACGTTTCAAGCAATGATCTCTGTGGAACAATTCCTGCCAGTGGACCATTTGAACATATCCCACTCAACAAGTAGGTTTTTATTTTTATTTACTTCGTTACTTGCTTCATGCATCTTATATATTTATCCCAGTTAACATGTGAGGCCACTGATTTTTATTTTAATTATTTCAGTTGTCCACATATCACCTGTTTCTTTTAGCATCTTTTTATGTCCTAGAATTGCAATACATGTTGTTTTGTGTTCCTTGTGTCACTCTTCACCTGTGTAGATGTTGATTATGTATGGTTGTAGGAGGAGGATTCTCCCTCTCTCTCTTTCCCCAACAAAACCATCACCTCCACCTCCACCTCCCCATCCCCACCCCCCAAAAAAAAAAATTGTATTAGACTCCATTATCATTTGGACCGTCTGGCTAAGAGTTAGATGTGATCTGTTAATCTCTCTCTTCCTCCTTGGCTGATTGAGATTCAATGGCTAAGTTTGTTGTATGCTATTTCCTCTGTATCCAGTTCTGAACTTTAACTATGCCATACTCTACCATGCTCATTTTGAAACTGTGGAATGTTAAAATTGCTACTTGGGACATGTAATATTCAATTTGTAACCTTACATTTTGCACTTTTATGTTCCATGTTGCAAAAATTCTATACGTGTCATACATAATATAGTGAAGCCTTTATACTTCCAATATGGGACAATTTTGAGAGTGATGAGGAATAATGGTATGCTCGGTGCATGCTATGTTCTATGGTGCATTTAATTTGAGTGATTATAGGTAGGTAAGATATTCATTAGTTACAATTTGTAGCCTACGATCTGCCGTCTATTTCATTAATATTAGAGAGAATTTTGATAAATGTCTGAAACTTATATCGTTTCATATGCTATTGATAATGGATTTCAGCTTCTTAATAGTCAATTCGGTGTCGTTTCTTGCACTGTAATTGTTAATGACTTTGCATTAGAATTTCTGGTGGTATAGGAACATCTTTTTCATTTCCTGCTGGTGTTATGAATCGCAGAGATTTCAGGTGTTTTAGCATCTTCATATATGCAGAACACTGTAGCCATGATTCTACAAGGTTTCACAGATATTGTTAGATTTGTGAATTGTCTTTTAGAGTACACTAAGTCTTTTTCCACAAATTTTCATTTAAAAGTATTGATGGGAACCTTTCTGAAGTTATTTCTTTCCACAAACTTTAAGAAATTAGTATTTGCAACTTGCTTTGTGTCGCAATTCAATTAAATAAATGAAGACTTTGATGCATGACCTCTTGGTTGACTTGTTTTGATGCTATGCCGTGGAACTACTTATCCCCAAGGTGTATATATGTACCATGCTGAGAGAAAAATGTGGATTATTTTGGTATAATTTTATTATAAAAGGGTACAATGCTTAATTATTGAAGAATTGAGGACTTCATTGAAAAATGACAATTGGATGAAAGAAAAGAAAACACTTGTCTTTCTCTTTTGATGGGTATGTGGCATGTCGAGGAAAAAAAAAAGATTTTGGACATGTGGCAAAATGAAATGAATGGTTTAATTTTACTCCTTAAGTCGGTTACTTGTACATTTATATATTAAAAGATTAAAAATTCATTTCACAAAGAACAAGGAAATGGAATAGAAGAAAGGAAATCAAAATGGAACCAAAGAAAAGAAAGAAAAAGGAGAAGAGAGGAAGAAGAGTTCAATTCATTTTACAAAGAACAAGGAAATGGAATAGAATAAAGGAAATCAAAATGGAACCAACGAAAAGAAAGAAAAAGGAGAAGTAACCAATGAAAGGATTAAAATTAAACCATTCATTTTATTTTGCCACATGTCCAAAATTTTTTTTTTTTTTTCCTCAATGTGTTATGTATCCATGAAAAGATATACATTTGTTTTCAAGTGATACTTAAAAGAGATATGTATCCGTGAAAAGAGATACTTAAGGGAGTAAAATTCTTTTTTTTAAGTGTGTTGTTTTCTTTTCATTTATCCAATTGTCACTTTTCAATTAAGTCCTCAATTTTTTAATAATTAAATATTTTACTCTCTATAATAAAATTATACCAAAATAATCCATTTTTTTTTCTTTTGGGGTGTTAGAAACAAAGCCTTTCAAAAAGAAGACTCTCAACTTGGGAAGATTATATCAAAACTAAGGGAAGGTGCCCGGTTCGAGTTTAGGCTGGACGATGAAGAAATTTTGTAGATAGGGAAACGTTTATGTGTACTGACCATGAAAAATTAAAGAAGGAAATTTTAGAAGAAGCTCATAAGACTCCTTATGCCGTGCACCTTGGGAGTACTAAAATATATCTTGACATAAAGGAAAATATTTGGTTGTACAATATGAAGAAGGAGATTGCAGAATTTGTGTCAAAATATCTAATTTGTCAGCAAGTTAAGAACGAGGACTAGAGACCAAGAGGGCTTCTACAGGCACTTCTGATTTCGGAGTAGAAATGGGAGCATATCACCATGGATTTCATTAGTGGGTTGCCCCATTCTAAGAAAGAATGTGATTTGATATGGGTAATCGTTGATCGATTGACTAAGTTTGCCCACTTTTTGGCCACATGGAATACTGATAATTTGGGAAAGTTGGCTAAGTTATTTTTATGAGAGGTGTTGAGATTGTATGATGTGCCTATCTCTATTGTGTTTGATAGGGACCCGTTTCACCTCAAAGTTTTGGGTTAGCGTACATAAAGCATTGGGAACGAAGTTGAAGTTTAGCATAGCATTCCATCCTCAAACGGATGGCTAGTCAAAGAGGATTATTCCGACTCTTGAGGATATGCTTCAAGTTTGTGTTTTGGACTTGGGTGGCAGTTGGCAAGAATATCTAATGCTTAGTTTTTACTCTAGTATTGGTATGGCACCTTAAAAAGCATTGTATGGTACAAATTTCGGAGGAGAGGTCTGATTAGTTGAAGTCTTCGCAGATTATGGAAAATAGATAAATGATAAGGATAAGATCGTAAGTTTTGTTTGCTTGCTTATGTATAAATTTTGTAAGGACAAAGTTTTAGACTTGTAAAATTTATTAAGTTTTACTCTATGAAAATAAGAATGAATAAGAATTGTTAAATTTGGGGTATTTCATCACAAGTACTGGAAATATTTAAGACTCGTTAACTATATATTCAACCTCTTATGTACAAATGGAAAATGTCTTTTTTCCTGTAAGAATGAGAATCTGGAGTTATTCTACTTCATGATAGTGAAAACTTCAAATCTGTTATGAAGTCTGGTGATGATTATTGCTACCAGTTGATATGAAATCAGCAAAGCTAATAATTTGTACTGCAAATACTTTCAAGGGAAATTGTCAGTGCATTTTCAGTTATCAAACTTATGATGGTAAGCATCATGATTGGGTTTAAAATGGCAATACAAGATCTCTAGGTATATGTACTAGCTATTCTTGAACATTAGTAAATGTCGTAGTTGCCCAGAGAATCTAAATTTGGAGTATGTTACATCTTTGCTAGTGCATTATTGGACTTGAGACTTCTTAATTATGCAATTTTTAGTTGAGTTGATTTGGTTTCATCAGTTTCTGAGGAGATGTATTACCTTTTATTAACCACATTTTTCTGCCCTTGATAGTTCAACTTATTGATTATTTTATTTGTTCTTTTAACTCGTGCTTGTTGATTAATTGATTTACTTTTTCAATGTGTTTGTTAAGATTTTCTTATGCATTCATTATTGGAAAACAAAGGGGTTTGTCATGGTGGAAATCATAATTAAATTGTATCGAAATGTTGACAGGTAAAGAGACGTGCATTCTTTTTGTGGTATTGATTGCCATTCCAAGTTCTTGTTTTCAATATAGACTGCTAGTAAAGCTTGAATTGTTTATTGTTCTAAATGGAAACTTCAAAAATTGTTCATCTAGAATCTAGATGTTATTCTATGCTTTTAGGTTTGATAGAATAGTATTGTATGACATGCGAGAATGGTCCTGAAATTGTACTTTAGTTGGTAATTAGATACTTTGGAGCTCATATAAACTGGCAAATGATCTTCATTGCCCTCTTGCAATACGCTTGTGTCAAAAGTGATCATTATTTGATATACTTTATGCAAGAAAGATAGAATTTTTAAAAAAAAATCCAAAGAACCTCTTTCTTTCCTTGATGTCAACTATAGTGTCGTTTTGTGCCACTAGTTAGTCAATAATGAATAAATAAAAGTTTGTATTTCTGCTTTCTTCTGTGTATCACTATGCTCATGGAATATTTTTCTTCGTCTATGTGGGACTATTGCGAGTTATAGGTTTCGTATTTTCACTGTGCATTGTTGTGACCTTAATTTTGTTTCCATGGTGTAGCTTTGAGAATAACCCTCGCCTAGAAGGTCCACAGTTGCTGGGACTTGCTAGCTATGACACAAACTGTTCGTAAATGATTGACTGCTGGTTAAAGCTCTCTACTCAAAGACTTCTCAGATTAGATATGGTATTTTGGAAAGATTGAAAGTGTCTTTACTTCAAAAAAGGGTAGTGTTATTGGCGAAATGAAACTGGTTTGGTCACACATGTAAATTTTACTATACTGCTTAAATGCCATCTTTTGTAATAGCATTGTTGTGCCTCTTCAATTCACAAAAAATTGTCCTAAGAGAAGAATTTTATTGATATAATTCTAGCCAAGTATGGCATCTCTCGTTTAGTTTGATTTTACCAATCTAACAAAACTGACCATACCATGTTCTAATATCTTACAAGAATTTGCACGATCTTTAGATGGTATTAGCATTATTTTGTGTTTATTTATAACATCGATGTTTGTACTTGCACATGAAGGCTAAGATAACATTTGATTTTGAAGTGCTATAACTCTATAATTGCAATAAGATAGAAACTAAAATATTAAATACAGTATAACTTTTATGGAGCATATAATTTAATTCGCAAATAAATTTATTAATTGATAAAGTAATTTTATTAATTCATAGAGTATATTTACAAGTCAATGAGCATACATTGATCAACTGAAAATTCATTATATTTTATCAATCTAATCAATATGAATTCATTATTCATCCACTAAATACGAAATAAATTAATCAAAAACTAATTTCATTCTCTGTCTCTTAATTAAATAAAGAATATTCATTGTAATTACATTAATTTAATTAAATTTATTAGATTAAAAATAATTTTATATAAACAAACATAAAGTCTTCTTATATATCATAGTAAATTATGTAAACATTTAAAATAATTTCTTATTTTAAAATGTGTTCAATAATCAATCATGATAAATAAGATGTGTAAAATATTATGCGAGTATAATAGCAAAGACTATCTCACGTACACAAAAACATAGTTGTAATAAGGGCATGATATTTATAACGATAGAATCATATTTTAATTAAAAAATATAATAATTTATAGTCATAATTTTAGTAAATTATTAATTTATGATATGAATGAGATTGCAAAGTTATATAAGTGAATAAATTAACATTAAACATAAAATATTTTATTGAGAACATCATTTATTTATAACATACTTTTAAACATGTGGTAAGATTCTACAATATATAAAATGACATTAATATGGTAAAATAATATTTATAAGTCAAACTTATAAAATAGATTTTCTCTATATTTCATTCTCCTTAAAATTAAGAAGTAAATATTTCATCTCCTAATTAATAATTTAATCCCTAAATTTTAATTTTATATCCACCCTTAATTCAAATATAATTAAAAAACAAACCACGAAAGATTTTTTTATAATTTATTTTATAATCAATTCTTTAATATATTAATATATATTTAGTAAAACGTACAACATTCCTCTCCAAGTATTCTGTTGCGTAAAATATTCATATATATCATATGAAATCACATATACTTTGTATAAATAAAACATCTATTTTTGGCATATTTACATTATAATTAACTATTTAAAGATATTTGAATTTGTTTTTTTTTTATCATGTGCAATAATTCAAATATGTTATCATCTTGCTGAGGGGTAGATATACGCTGATAAAATTTTAAATCGATTCATACATTATGATTTAAAAATAAGTCAATCCAATCCAATCTGTTAACATATTATAAACTAATACAATTCAAACTGTAAAATACGGTTTAAAGCAGTTTGAATTCACGGTTTAAATTATATTATAACATTAATGATGTAATAGTTAAGTATTATCAATTCTATATCTCTCATCAACACTTGAAAAGGAATTCTGTGAATATTTTTTTTAAAATTTTTCTATGAATAATTTTTTTTGTTATTATATGAAAGAGATAGAGACAATCATTTATAACCTAAAATAATAAATAAATAATAATAAATTTTTTTATAAGATAATATAAAGTGATTTAATTTACAGTTTCATAATTTAAAATTAATTCAATCCAAAATCCAAATCGTAAATAATCATTTAAAATTTTAATGATTTGGATTAATTTAACTTGAATAGAATTAAAAATACTCACTCTTAATTTTGCTTTTATTTTGATGCAATAATCCAAAGATATTTTATTTTTATTTGGTGGTTATACATACACCATATAGAAACAAACAAATAAGAATTGCTTTATTTTATGGAATATAGTATTGCAATTTTGGAAAATAATTAAATCTCAAATATAAAAAATTATAAAAATAAATTAATATATTTAGTAATATTTTGATACTCTTTTTGTACATGGTTAATAAAATTTTTTTTGTAATGTAATGATAGATGTACAATATAGATTAGATTTATGAAATATAGGATATAATATTTTTTTATAAAAATAATAAAATTTTAAAAACACATTAAATACATTTTAAAATTATTTAATAAGTTATTGGATGAAGACATGATAAGAAAATAAAATAAAATAAATAATTATTTGACTTGACATGACATAAATATTTTTGAACGCAGAGACATTTGGAACGACAAGGGATGTAAACGGGTTGTAAGAACTCTCCCATTCTTTAGTAATTTTCACACGAGTAAAAATGGTATTTTTTTTTTCACATATTTGTCAAAACATATTAATAATTATAATAAATAAAATATATAAATCAATATTAATTGAATTATATAAATCAAAAATATTTTAGCCAAAAACATCACTTATTTTATAAAATCCGTTGAATCAATCCATCGTCTTTGTTGTTTTGTATGTTTGTACTGAGTTAATTGACTCTAGCTCTAGACTTCACCAAACATAATTTTGTAGACTATTTATTTATTTTATTTTTTATAATTTTTATTTTGAACCCGAAACTTCTTGTATTCAATTATTATTATATCGTCCAATCATACACGAGAATAGGTGATTATTTCCGTAGAGTCCATGATCGTAGATCACATGATCCTACCCTTAACCATTAGGCACATATGTAGGGATCACCCGCAATGATACCAAACACAAAAATAAATCGGAACCTTCACATTGATACGTCAATTAGACATTTGTGAGTATTCGAACTTAAAACACTGTAAACAGTATCTCAAACCCTAACCATTATTGTCACCTTGTCGGGTGTAGATTATTTATTTGTATATGCTATATATTCACATTATATATACTAAAGAAATTAAAAAATATATATATTAAAATATTACTCTTTTTTTTTAATTATAATTCTTAATTTTTTGTTTTATTTTTATTGGCTGCAAGAAAGATATGAAAATTATTAAGAAGAGTTAAATTTATAATAAAAAATTAAAAAAATAAATAATATACAATATAACTAATAAGGTTTCTTTATTGGGAAGATATTTTCAGTCCTTTTTTTACTTGCTTTTGTTTTTATTTCAAGTATAATTTATTTATTTTATAAAAGAGATTAAAAAAAGTTATGGTCCTTCAACATCAATGATTATATTCTTCAACTAAATATTTATGAATAATTATTATTCCTCCAAAGAGCATCGCGTATTAACATTTGAATTACGTACAAATTATAGTTTAATAAAATTTATTTTTATCAATAAACTCTAAAATATTTATTAATTCAAAATTTCTGAAAAATAAAAATAAAAACAGAAAATTACAAAGAAGAAGTAGTGGAGGGAGCACTCGTTCTACGTGAAAGCACAAGGAATTTAATAAGAAAATGACTAAAAACATAGAAGAATTATATATGTACTGTACATATATATATATATATACACATACACACACACACCCCGTATACATATTCAAATCAACCAATATCCTCTTTACAGCCGACCAGTATTTACAACAATAAATAAGAAAAGTATACAAATCAATTCAAACCTATGAATAATTTAATTTAAAATTAGAATATTGATCCACGTGTGTTTATATATGTATGTGTGTGTGTGTGTGTGTGTGTATTTTATCAATGATATGCACATTGAACTCACCGTCAACTGCCCATTTGCCTTTGTCTAGCTTTTAACTTCTTCAGTCTTCATCCTCTTTACTTTACATTAGCTATACAAAAATGGGTCCATTTTGTGGTTTTAATATTAGGAATCCTGTAATTTGTTGCATTTTGTTGTTATTTTTGCCTTCATTTCAAATTTCATTTGCTTCCAAAACCAGGCATTTCAAATGGGAAGTGGAGTACATGTTCGCCTCACCGGATTGTCAAGAGCATGTTGTGATGGGAATCAACGGTCAGTTTCCAGGGCCGACGATCAGGGCTAAAGCCGGCGACACCGTCTCCGTCGAGCTTACTAATAAACTCCATACTGAAGGAGTTGTCATTCATTGGCATGGGATCAGACAGGTTTCTTTTTAATTCTCATCTGAATTTGCATGAGATCATGAACCTGAAATTCTGAATTCTCAGTTTTTGAAGAAGTAATTAATTATTATTATTATTTTCTTAATTGTTGTTACTACAGTTTGGAACCCCATGGGCAGATGGTACTGCTTCCATTTCTCAGTGTGCTATCAATCCTGGAGAAACCTTTGTTTATAGGTTCAAAGTTGACAAGGTAATTATAAACGTTTCTCGATCTGATTCTAATATGAACGAGATTTGAGACTCAAATCTTAAAATCTTCAACGAATGTTTTATTTATAGGCAGGAACATATTTCTACCATGGACATTTGGGTATGCAAAGATCAGCAGGATTGTATGGATCTTTGATAGTAGATGTAGCAGATGGGGAGAAAGAACCATTTCACTATGATGGAGAATTCAATTTATTGCTCAGTGATTGGTGGCACAAAAGCGTTCATGAACAAGAAGTTGGCCTATCTTCAAACCCATTTCGTTGGATTGGTGAACCACAGGTAAAAAGAAAAAACAAACTTTAAAAGAAATTATATCATGTTCCTGCGTTAAGCTGTAGGGTTCCCGAAACACACAACTGTTACGAAAAATGGCACTCTTATAGTATATGGTCAAAAAATTAAATTTATGATATTCTTGAATTCAAATGGTTAACAAAAAAATTAAATATTTAACTAAAATTGTGAGAGAACGAGTGTGGCAAAATGAAAGAACTGAAATTTAAATTTTTGATTTTTAATTTTTGAAGTAAAAAATTATAGCAAAAAAAATAATAAAAAATATTAAAATGAAAAAACTGAAAATTTTAACGCAAAATTGTGAAAATTGAATGGATATATAGTAGATACGTATGTACCCTAATCTTGCTTGCTTTATGTATCAATGTATGAGAGATTATTATTTTTTATTAATTATAATTAACTTCACTGATCTGGTTTCATCATGATATAATTATTTTATTGTGATGATTTGTTTCCAGACTCTTTTGATCAATGGAAGAGGGCAATACAACTGTTCTTTGGCAGCGCAGTTTAGCAACGGAACTACAGAACAGTGCCAGTTAAGAGGAAATGAACCATGCGCACCCCAAATCCTTCATGTTCTTCCGAATAAAACCTACAGGCTTAGGATTGCAAGTACCACAGCACTTGCTTCACTCAACTTGGCTATTGCTGTAAGTACATTTAATTACACAATATAAGTTACACTCCGTTTCACTTTAAATTCGAGTCAAATGTAAATAATGGAATTAATTTCATTACTCCAAATAATGAATACCCAATTAAAATATTAAAAATACAAATTCTCTACATAAATTGATATAATGATATTATTTATTTATTTATTTTTTATATTTTTAACTCTACTCCTAAAATATGTGTAAAAAATTTCTGAGTTTGACATTAGAAACTGTTCAGATGTTTTGTCACTTTAGCTATCGACCATTGGTTGGATAGAAGCTAGAGAATGATAGCATATAGTTATACTATCTTTTAGAGACATTTTTTGTAAAATTATCAATGAAAAATTGACAAGTTGTCATAAAAAGGGAAAAAAAATATACGATTGCTTGTAAAATGGAAATGCTTTTCGATTTCTTCTGCTTTTGTTAAGAGGAAATGGCAGACAACATTGTAATCCATTTCAAAAAAGAGAGCACGACTTTATGATATATCGGTGATCATGATATGATGTTGATTTTATAGATGATAGGTTAGGTGAGGAGGAAAAGAGCAAGACAAATTTAAGTCGGAGAAAGAGAAAGTCTGTAGTACCTTCAGATTCTGATTTTGCATCTTCCGGATCATCTGATTATGAATATACAATCTCTGAGGAAGAAAGAGAACAAGTGAGAGAAGCCAATGAATTATTTGGAAGTTTGAAAACTAATTTGAGGAATTCATCTTCCTCCAAGAGAATGGAAGAGGATGGCAATTTCTATCAGCAGAAAAAACCTCCAGGAAGAAAGGGTAAGGAAAAGATTAATTCCCTCCACAAAATCTTACCTAACACTTCAAAATATTGCCAATCTTAAAGATGGGCAATATTTTGAAGTCTTAGGTAAGGTTTTGTGGAGGGAATTGATCTTTTCCTCACCCTTTCTTCCCGAAGGTATTTTATAGGTCAAAAGGATACAAAATATTGCCAATCTTTTGTATCCTTTTGACCTATAAAATACCTTCGG
>JAVXUL010069189.1:0-24825 GCA_035590515.1 Trichilia minutiflora
ATCATTAAGTTTGGACCTAGAATAAACATAAGGTTTATTCATTAAGTCAAGTGGGTGAGTGTTTAAGAGATATGATAAATTGTAATATATGGAAGATAATACTCAAGATTAGAGGATTTATCGCTATGATTCATATGTCATATTTCTTATAATAAAAATACATGGGCCAAGTGGGAGAATGTAAGAATATGGCCCATGATAGTGGCGGTTTGCTTCTATTTTTTGGCAATTTACAACTACCTATGACTCATAAAAACTACCACTCACGTTTGATAACTTCCCATAACTTCTTGATGGAATAAATTTATAAATAGGATGATTTTAAGATCCTTAAGCTTGCTGAACTTATTAAAAAATAATACACTATCGAATTGAAGTTCAGAAAGGTGTAGAAGCTCCTCAAATTCGTCTTCAAACTCAGCAAGAACTCAATGGCAGGAGGTGTATTTAAAGCTTCCGAATTTTTTGTTGTAATGCTATATATTAATAAGTTTTGATTAGAACATGTTTAGAACACCCTTCACCTCTTAGTTAATTAAAGAAATATAAAAATAAATCTTTTAAAACAAAAGAAATATAAAATAAAATTTAAAATTTTGAATATAAGTAACATATATATAAAATTAGCTTCCTTTTCAAATAAATTTTTGAATTGAAATTAGTTCTAAGTTTATATAAAATGTTCTATGCATGAGAACATACAATCTATTATCTTTTGTATTCTTGATATTGAAATATTTTAATTCTCTACACGAGAACGTGCAATCTAAAGTGATTATATTAATTAGTGAAGAAGTGCATATTAAAAGGATCAAGATACTAGGACATAAAATAAATACATCAATTAACGAAGAAGATAAAGTTAGGCCAGCTTCATATAATAAAATACGACAAGATTCTTTGTGAAAAATGATTTTCTATTCATAAACATTTTTATTATTGTTGTTAAAATAATTTCTAATTTTTTATATTATCTCTTGGTTTTTTACACTGGGATGTGCAATTTAAAGAGCTCTTATTTGAGTCATTTCTATTATTATAGTTAAAAATATTTTTCTAATTTTTTTATACAATCTTTTAGTTCTCTGTACGAAGTGTATAGTATGAAAAGAGTGATTATGATATATTTCACATCGGTTAATGATTTTTCTTTTTGAGATCTATACAAATTTGGATAAATATTCACTTCTAAGTTAATTTTAGAAATAAATTCAACGCAGCTTCATATAATAAAATATGATAAGATTCTTTGCTCTATTGGTAAGCATTATTATTATTATTATTGTTAAAAATATTTTCTAATTTTTTATATTATCTTTTATTAGTGCAAAAAATATTAAAGGATGTTGTTTGGGTAAAAATTCGGACGAACACATGCATGGAGGACTCCCAGGAATACGTCTATCACCCTTAATTCCAGCAACAGTATCACCTGGCCACCTGTCTCTCAAAGACCCTAACTACTCACCACCTAGGCTTCCTGACCACCTGCCTCTCAGGGACCCTGACTGCCCACCATCTAGGCTTCCTGATCACCTGTCCCTCAGGGACCCTGACTACCTACCACCTAGGCTTCTTGACCACCCGCTTCTCAGGGACCCTGACTATCCACTATCCAGACTTCCTGATTACCCGCCTTTTAGAAACCCTGACTACCTACCACCCCAGCTCCAAAGCCATTGCCTCCCAGAAAAGCCTGACCCCTCACCATCCTTTGAAGATCACCAAAAATAGGAATGACCAAGGACCCTGCAGTAAGAAGCGTCGCCCTGACGAATTTCAGATATCTATCCCATCTCCTGGTAAAACTCAGAAGGACTAATAGTAGCAGGCTTGATGGATGTCGTGTCTCTTAAATAAAAGCAGCTGGCACACTGTCCCAAGGCAGACATCCTATCATTCCCATTCTCCGATGCCAAGTCACTTCACTCATATCCCAAAAGCTCTATATAAGAAGACAAAATCAACAGCAAAAGAGTTCGAATTCATTTTCTCTTAATTGGTGTTTTTTGCTTGAGCTTTTTGTTCCTTTTATTTTCATTCCCGGAATTATTTGCTCCATCTCTTACACTTTTACTGACTTAGGCATAAGAGTTTTTCTATCGAGAATCCCACTCGGTGTGACTCCTAGCATATTATTATCTTTCAAGGACTTAGAGGTGAAGCTCTGCAAGTAACGATCCAGCCATCTACTTTCTCGGACGAGGATCCGATGACACAAGAGCCACATTCATATTCATACCTTAACTGCTGGCGTTATCTGTGGGAAGCTAATAAAAAACCACTTACAAAATCATTTAGCAGAAAGAAAGAAGTGAGAGTAACCCAGAAAACTTTGTGGTACTTTGAATTTCAAAAAAATGACAGAACTGAGAAGGGGATCAGAGCAATCTAGTTTTAGCGAAAACACTACACGCGATGGTGGAAGGGCCCCGTTTGAACTTGAGAAATGCGTTGTCCCTCCCACCGTAGGTGGATCCTGACTAGAGGATGATCACCTGACCAATTTAATGACGAGTAGAGCGGATAGACTAGAGAAAGAGCTTATGGAGATTAGGCAATGGATGACAGAAGAGTTTGCCTGCCCGAGAGAGCTGAGGGTACTGCATTCTCTAGAAAGGCAGGAGAGTCGGGTCTTAGCCGATAGCGATATAATAAGGAAATCAGTCGGGGCCAAAATTCAGGTACCCCACACCCAACTAACTACTTTACAGAAAGGAAAGGCTAAGGTGACTGAAAGATTAGCAGAGGAACCTCTTGCTTTCCCAGGCCTCAATACTCCCTTTAAAATCTATGAAAAGCGTGATAGGAGAAAGGGTGATGGCGATAGAGACTATGATGCAGCAAGTGGTATCAGGACGAGGCACAGTCTAACTTTCACGGACATGAGATTCTATCTCAATGAAAAGCATGCTCGAGAGAAGGACGCTGCCACAGACGTTAGTAAAAAAGAGGTAGAAGAATGTGTAAGGAAGATGCTATACAAATTGAAGGCTAAGGGGGAAGTTGGGAAAAAACTCGAGAGCTGACAATATTCATCCTTCCACATTCACCTCTCCTTTTATCGAGGAAATCCTGGAGTTTCGTCTGCCCAAGAAGTTTAAAATACCGTAACTGCCCCCTTATATAAGAAAATCTGATCTCTCCTTACACCTGGACAAGTTCCAGGAAATGATGCTGATCCAGGGACAGATTGATCAGCAGATATATCAACCCTTCCCATTAACATTAAAAGGACCTGCCTGACGTTGGTTTAAGAATTTATCGCCATTCTGCATTGGAAGTTTTATTCAGTTGGCAATGGCCTTCAAAAATAAATTTCGGGGGGCTATGACAACGAGTCATAATCTGGGCACTCTGTTGTCAGTGTGCCAGAGGCCCAGGGAGACCCTGAAAAATTTTATAAGGAGGTATCATAAAGAAGTCATAGAGTTAGGCGCATACCACCACCTTCTAGCATTGGAAGGATTGAAGAGGGGTTTGAAGATGGAAAGGGCCTCGTACACCATCGATCGACA
The DNA here is from genome assembly GCA_035590515.1 of Trichilia minutiflora. Classification (NCBI taxonomy): domain Eukaryota; kingdom Viridiplantae; phylum Streptophyta; class Magnoliopsida; order Sapindales; family Meliaceae; genus Trichilia; species Trichilia minutiflora. The sequence goes on from JAVXUL010069189.1 coordinate 3,519, forward strand.
GACAGTAGAATTTTATGAGGCATCTCGAAGCGAGTTGCTTGATAAGATTGAGATAGAAGGAGAGATGGCCCTAAGGTTGAAGGAGGAAGGTTGGGCCACTCTAACCAGGAGGGAACAACACCCAAGTGCTTAACGAAAGGAAAAAAAGGGACCGCTATAGGAACCTTGGGCATAATAAAAGAGACGAGGGCCAAGGATGGCCTCTCCGTGAAACCAGAAGGGATGAGAAGCACCTTAAATTCTAACAGGCGAGAGATCACTCAGGGAGGGTGGCTTAGGTAGCCACTCGCAACTTCACGCCCCTCAAAGCCCTTTTGTTTGAAGTGTACGAGGACACTTAGTATAAAGGATTTCTGGCACCCTAATCTTGAAATATGAAGGTCAAAGTGCCTAAGAAGAATAAGGGAAGGTTTTGTGAATATCACGGGTAGAAGGTCAGACTACAAATCAATATGATGACCTGCGAGCCCAGATCGAGGTATTTATCAATAATAACTACCTCATCTATTATATCGTAGATTATCAGTAGAGTACACCAAGTGTGGGACAGCACCCAAATGATGATAGGTCCTCGAGACCTGACCAAGGTATCCTAGTCATCTCAGGTGGACCTACCCTAATAGGATTGTCAAATAACGTGCGCAAGAATTATGTGTGCTACTCTCTGTCTAGTCATCCATCAGATACGCACGTGATGAACGTACATGTCGATAAAAGGCCAAGGATTGCTACCACCCTATTTTGTTTACTAATAAGGATGAAGTTGGAGTCCACTACCCATATGATGATGCATTAGTAGTGGCCATGGGGATAACATCCAAGCAAGTCAGTTGGATTTTGATCGACACGGGAAGTTCAACGAACATCATCTTCAAAAATATCCTGGACTCCCTGGGTATAGAGGATTTAAAATTATCCCAGGCTAGCTCGGTCCTATACAAATTCTGGGACTCTTGTATTATTCCTCTAGGATTAATTCAGTTGCCCATAACTATCGATGACAAGCCCTATCAACGAACTATTATAGTGCACTTTCAGGTAGTAGATCTAAAGATCCCCCACTCTATCATCCTAGGGAGATCTTTTCTCTGAAACATCAAAATGGTGGAAAGCGTGCACTACCTAAAGTTAAAATTCTGAGCTTCACTACCTCTACTCGAAAAACATATCTCTATTACCTGAAGCGTGCAAGATCCTGCTTTACTACCTCTGCTCGAAAAACGTATTACATTTAGGGAGAGCCTCTGAAAATAACTATTAGGGAGCAAGGGAGACCAATCCCTTCCAATATTGAGATGACTGATGTACAAGCAGCATCTTCCTCCCGTGACGATACTATGAAAGGAGGCATACCTCGAGGTCTAGTTTTAGAACCAGTGAAGATCCTAGAAAGTGTAATGATTGATGGGCAGCTAACTTCTGACTCCTAATTTGAAGCAGGCCGTAATTGCGACCTTAGAGCAAAACAAAGATGTATTCTCTTAGAGTCATGAGGACATGCTAGGGATAGGTGCAGATGTCATGAGTCACTGTTTAGCTGTTAATCCTACCCATAAGCTAGTTCGACAGAAGAGGAGAGTGTTTAACACAAAGAGGCAGAAAGCCATCTAGGCGGAGGTTGATAAATTGCTCAAGGCAGGGTTTATCAGAGAAACCAAGTACCCCGACTAGCTGACAAATGTGATAATAGTGAAGAAAGCCAATAGGAGCTGGCGAATGTGCGTCGATTTTACTGACCTTAATACATCCTGTCCTAAATATAGTTTCCCCCTGTCTCAGGTCGACAAGTTGATAGATTCCACTATCGGGCATGAATTATTGAGCTTCATGGACATTTTCTAGGGATACAATAAGATACTCATGCATCTTCTTGATCAAGATAAAACAACCTTTATTATAGATCAAGGGCTGTATTATTACAAGGTGATACCCTTCGGGAGTTAATGAACGCCGGGGTCATTTTTTAGAGGCTTGTAAATAAAGTGTTCAAGCAACTGATTGGAAGTTCCATGGAGGTCTATGTGGATGACATAATTGTGAAATCCGCCAAGGTCGAGGATCATGCTCTCCACCTAGAGCAAGCCTTCTCCCTCCTCAAAGAATACAACTTGAGGTTCAATCCCGAGAAGTGTGCATTTGGTATCAGGTCTGAAAAGTTTTTGGGCTTTATGATTAGTGAACGAGGGATTGAAGCTAATTTGATGAAGGTTCGAGCCATAATAGACCTGAGAGCCCCCAGGATCTTGAAGGAATTACAGAGCCTAACTAGAAGGTTAGTTGCTCTTAATCATTTCATCTCTAGATTCATTGATAAGTGTTTCACTATTTTCAAGGCCGTGAGGAAAGGCAAGGGTATAAAATAGGATGAAGAGTGTGAAAATTCATTTCAATAACTCAAGGTTTACTTAGCCTCAGTCCCACATCTGATCAGTCCTTTGTTAGAAGAGACACTGTACCTCCATCTCGCGATTAGCTAGCACGCTGTCAGTTTTGTGCTGATAAGGGAAGATCATCAGAAAATACAGAGACCCATCTATTACACCAATAAGGCGTTGTTGGATGTTGAGACCCGATATACAGAATCCAAGAAGCTCACTGATCAGCCACTCAGATAGATTCTTCATCGACCTGATCTATCGAGAAGGCTGGTCAAGTGGTCAGTGGAGCTCAGTGAGTTTGACATCAAGTTTCAGTCACGTAAGTCTATCAAGGAACAAGTATTGAAAGACTTCATGGCTGAGCACGTGACTGAGAAAATCCTGACGGTCTCACATCAGGATGAAAATAGATCAGACATCATGGGAGTAAACCAGCCCGATCTTGAGAGCCTTCCTCTCTGGCATTTATTTGTCGATAGGTCAACATGTGTCAGTAGAGGCGGAGCAGGTATCATCCTATTCAGCCCTGAAGGAGAAGAGGTTATGTATGCTCTTAGATTTTTCTTTCTTGTTACTAATAACGAGGCAGAATATGGAGCTTTGTTGGTAGGACTAAGGATAGCATTGAAAATCAGGATATGTGTTCGTATAGCCAGCAGTGACTCAACGCTCTTGGTAAATTATGCGAATACTACTTACCAAGCTCGAAAAGAGAACACGAGGGTTTACCTTTTAAAGGCCTAAGAGTTGATCAATAGATTCACCAAGGTGGAACTATAAAGAATTTCTCGATCCAAGAACCTTCGGGTTGATGCATTGTCAAAACTTGCCTCAGCACTCACGGGAGACATCCCAAAGATGATCCCTATAGAGACCCTGATCGAAAAAGCATCAGTTAACAGGATAATGACATAGTGATGATGATAGGGAAGATCCGCCTATCTGGATGGACTCTATTCGAAGATACATAAAGGAAGGGCTATTGCCTCCTGATAAGAACGAGGCTTTTAGGATCAAGAGGAAGGCCGCTAGGTTCGTAGTAATAGATGGTGTTTTCTATAAACAGGGGATTAGCACTCTCTATCTAAGATGTCTTGCACCATCAGAATCGAAGGAAGCATTGAAAGAGATGTACCAGGGATTCTGCGAGAATCATAGTGACAACAAGAACCCAGCCTTACGAGTACTGACACAAAGATACTTCTGGTTGACCATGAAGCAAGATACCTACAATTTGGTTCATCGGTGTCATACTTGTCAAGTCCATGGTGATGTCATAAGACAGCCATTCGCCAAGTGGGGGCTAGACTCTGATAGGACCTTTTTTGACTATCAGAGCTCAGGTGAAGTACGCCATCATGGCTATTGACTACTTTATAAAGTGGGTAGAAGCGGAGCCCCTGTCTAAGATCATAGAAAGAAACATGATTACCTTCATTCGTAAAAACATCCTTTACAGATACGGTATTCCTAGCGTGTTGATCGCTGATAACAGGAACCAATTTGATAATAGAGGATTAAAAGATTTTTGCCAAAAATAGAACATTGACCTCAGGCTCGTCTCTCCTGGCCACCCCAAAGTGAATGAGAAAGTGGAAGCAACTAACAAAATAATCAAGAAGTTATTAAAAAAAATCTGGGAGAGAGGAAGGGAGCCTGAACAGATGAGCTTTCGAAAATTCTATGGGCATATAGGATAACGGTAAAAACCGCCATAGGAGAAACACCCTACCTGTTGGCCTATACTTTTGAGGCAGTCATCCCTATTGAGATGGACATCTATTATTTTTACACCCTCCACTTTGATGAAAAAGAGACCCAATAAATCATGCACCTGGAGCTCGATTTATGCAAAGAAGTCAGATACCCTGCTTTGATGTGCATGATTGCTTATAAGCAAGGAGTCTCCCATGCCTACAAAAGAAAGGTTAAACCTCGATCTTTTAGAAGAGGAGATTTTATTCTCAGAAAGGTCACTTTGAACATAAGAGTGACAATCGAGAGATTTTTAAGTGCTAACTGGGAAGGTTCTTATCAAGTAATTAGAGTAGTAAGGTCAGGGACATACAAATTGGCAAGCCCAGATGACAGTATCCTGAATAAGTCATAGAATACTAAGATGCTAAAAAAGTATTATCCCTGAGACAAACTCTCCTCAGGATGCTTCACTTGTAATGTATTCAAACACTATCTATAATAATAAAATTATTGTGTTTCAATTGCAAGTTAAGAAGCATTGTACAACATCTCTCTTTTTCTGATTCCTTGACCCGCGTTAGGCTATATAAGCCCCTGCACTGTATCAGACAGACCGAGAGCCTATGACCTAGCATGAAGTCGGGCGTCTTAAGCCCTGACCCATGTCCGCCTTTGCTATTAGTGTTACGATTGGCCTTTAAGCCCTAAAATCCCCTAACACTAGCTTGAGTCCTTGACCTGCATCAGGCTGTATAAGCCCCCGTATCGTGTTAGGCAGACTAAGAGCCTAAGACCTGGCACAGGGCCAAACATCCTAAGTCCTGACCCTCGTCCGCCTTTGCTCCTAGTATTACGGTTAACCTTTGAGCCCTAAAATCCCTTAACACTAGCTTGAGTCCTAGATCCCTATCAGGCTATATAAGCCCCCTCATCGTATCAAGTAGACTGAGAACCTAAGACCTAGCACGGGATCGGGCATCCTAAGTCCTGACCCACGTCATCTTTCTACTCCTAGTGTCATGGTTGGCCTTTGAGCTTTAAAATCCCCTAATACTAGTTTGAGTCCTTGACCCGCGTTAGGTTGTATAAGCCTTCGCATCGTGTCAGGCAGATTAAGAGCCTAAGACCTGATACGTGACTGGGCATCCTAAGCCCTATTCTACGTCACCTTTCTACTCTTAGTGTAATGGTTGGCCTTTAACCCCTAAAAATCTCCTAACACTAGCTTAAGTCCTGACCAGCGTCCTCCTTTACCCTAGTGTTACGGATGGTTTCTTAGCCCTAAAATCTCCTAACACTAGTCTTAGTCTCTGAACTATATCAAGCAGTATAAACCCTTTCACCGTGACTGGTATCCTAAGAGTCTAAGACCTACACGGGGTCGAGCATCCTAAGCCTTGTCCATGTCGATGTTGTCTCTTAGTGTTGAAGTTAAAAATCCCTTCACACTAGTTGAGCCGAAAGGGTGGCACTAGTCAAGAACTTTATCCTTACATGTCTCTTAGTTAGATTCTGAATGTGCCCAATCTCCCTTGAACTACCAACTACATCCTGACTGAAGGATGTTCTAACAATTCAGAGTAATTTATTTTATCAGTACTTAGTTCCAAGAGATTTCATGCATGGCCAGAATTAAAGCAAACAAGAGTAGGAATTAAATGAAATCTTTGTTCATTCACTTTGAGTATACAAGTACAAAAGTGGTAGTATACATTCGCTCTTGAAGGGATAACTACAAAAGATTATAAAATTACAACTACAAAAACTGAGGGACTGGTTAGAGCTACTTGAGGGAGAGGTCTTCCTATTTTTCACTGGAGGAAATCTCCACGAGAGGATCTTGATCGCCTGTCATTTAATCCTGATGACCTTGTGCCTCGACTGCCTCAGAGGAGGGGTCTTTAGCTTATTGGCCCTGGTCGTTCCTCCCTTCCTCTTCATTTACAGTCGGGTTAACGTTTGGCTCGGTGGTCTCAGGAGGAACGTCTGGAGTGAGAGATCTTGAAGCCCCTGAAACCTCCCGACCTAGTTGGCTAAACAACTACCTGAGGTCCAAGTCGGGGTAATCTTGAAGAAAAAATTACTTGTTAGGTCCAGACCATCATCCACTCCCTGATTATACCTGGACTCTAACTGAGCTAGAACCGCTTCTTTCTCCTTTTTTAGCACCTCTAAGGACCCTTGTAACTCCTTCAATTCCTTCTTCGGAGAGTTGCACTCCTCCGATAGCGTGTTGTACTCATCGATGTTGGAGATCAACTACTCCTTCAGACGCTCCTCCTCTAACTTAAGCGATCTGTAGAGGCCAGACAGCTCATTGTGCTTACTCATGAGACTCCTCCTCTCCCCTTTAAAACAATCGTTATCTATCATTAGCGCCTGGGCTAAGGCCTCAGTGGACGAGAGCTTGAAGGTCAGACTTTGACTCTTTTCAACCCATGAGACCTTTCGCCCTTGAGGGCGGAGACCCTGACCTCTAATTTAACTTTCTCCTGATTCACCTCCTTACGGATGGCATTCAATTTTTTTTGGGCCTGCTTCTCCAGTTTTTTGACTTTCTTTAATGCCCATTCCAGAACTTTTATTACATTCTATAATTCTTCCATGAAGCGATCCAATAGGAATGAATTCTGCATAAAGGAAACAAGATAAGTCAGTATCTCGGAAAGGAAATGGAGCAATCCTTATCAGGAATAAAAGACCAGAGGTGTAAGAACTTACTCTATGAGCGTACATGCTCAGGCTAACCAAGACTTGTGAGGGATATGCATCGGACATAGTTTCGGCCCTCTAGGGAGTGATCACCTCTCTCACCCCATTTAACAATTGAAAGAGGTAACCAACATGCTCCCTCTTGCCCTCAGTCAAATCCTCTCACTGAAGCTTGTCTTTTTTTACATCCCCATCCTTCGAGGGAGCTCTATCATCTGCATTCTTGTCAGTTAGGTCAATATTTTTTTATCCCTGACCCCCATTATTATTTACATTTATTTTGGGGGTCTGGTCTTAGTTTTTCACTCTTTCACTACCCGACTGGTCCCCTTGGCTCTTCTCAAGAGCTTTTCGCATCCCTGATCCCGTTGTCGAGGAGACTGAAATACCCTCCTCTCGAATGAAGATCTTCATTTGTATACTTGTTAGGAGCGAGGAGGATAAAGATGGTTGATTCTCCTGTTCGTCCTCCTCTCAGCCTAGTCATCGACCATAAGCCTCTTGCCTTTATCTCTGACCTGAAGAAGATCGGCCCCCCGAAGACGCGTCTCTTCCTCCTTCTCATTTTGCTCCTGAATCATTATGCCTTTCTCCTTCGGGCACTCAATTTTTTTGTCACCTTTCTTGGGAGCTTTTTTGGGATCCCCCTTTACAAGCCCCTTTCCTTTGTCTCCAAGGGCCTTAGTTTAGGTATCGATGTCTCAGGCTGCTTTGGATCCATCCTCAGAAAGCAGCCCTTTTAGAATGTCAGCCACCCTTGTCTTCTGTGCATTACAGTTACAAGTGATCCAAGATCCTGATCAGAAATAACTTCTCAGGAATTTGTTAAAATTGGTAAGAAGAAAAACTTACCCTTCCTCACAGCAACCTTAATTTTTGAGAGCTCGCTCCTTGTTATCGCCCGAGGTACTAGTCGCGAGCTTATCAGGCTCTCCACCCTTAAACGTTGCCTGACATCCATGGCAGTCAGGCTTAGCAACAATCTTTCTATGTTAGTCAGGATGTCAGGCTGGTCTCTTTCCACCTCTGTATCAAAAAACTGGTTAGTAATCCGTTTTACTAAAGCAAGGTATTCAATGAAGAGTCTAGATATTTAAGGTGATACTGACTCTTCGAAGGTGGAAAGTATAGGGCCCTAAGGCGGTCCAGTCCAATTCTGCTCGCAATGAACCAGCGGTCTTTTCAGTTCTTGTTGGACGAGGGTTTTTTTTTTTTATCTTCGTCTGGTACCCCTGACAAATTTGTAAATAGTACCACCCCGAATATTGACTAACACTCTTCCTAAGCATATAGAGGTGTAGCACCTCATCAGAAGTAAGGGCAGGCAGTCCCGTTCTGGCCTTTAGAACAAACAGGCTACTCAGGATTCTCAAACTATTCAGGATAAACTAGTACGGGGGGACCCCAAAAGCTTCAAAGATCCTGATGAAGTATTATTACAGGGGGATTCGAGCCCCGATTAACAAGTGCTCCTCATTTATGGCCATCTTCCCAGGGGCCAGGATGCTTGGGACCTCATAGGTACGTGACACCCTGAGTTGCATGTGATCAAGGATGGAAAATAGCCTCCTGTAAGCGTAAAGGTCCACCTCAGTGATTGTGGAGGGGTACCAGTCAGCCTCATTTATGTCCCTCGCCCTTGCCTGCTCAGAAGTCCCTCGATTTTCCTTGCCCCCTTCATAACCAGGCAGGGGTTTTTGCGCAGACTCCGCCCCCGATCGAGCAACATTCGATGAATTTTCTCGTTTGTCCATTTTCCAATCTTTAACCTGCATAGAAAACTCATCACATAAACTCAAATTCTCATAAGAAATAGAAGAAACCCCAAAAATCATGTTCCTGAAAAAATTTTGACCAATATTCCCATAATCAACTTAAGCCAATAGACGATACAGAAGCATTATCTCCCCCTCATTAGAAATCAAGCTACATGAAAAGGTTTGAAAACGACAAAAATCTAAAGCCATACCTTTATGAAGTTACAAAAATGAAAGGAGAAGCAAGGCTTACAAAGAGGATGAAGAGAAATAGTACACTCACAAATCAGTAAGACGAACACAGGGAGTATAGCATCACGAACTCAGATGAAAAATGTAAGAATTTTCAGATCACCGACAAAGTAGTAGCAAGAATTCAGAGAAGCAAAAATAGAGGAGAAGGAGAGATAGGAGGGCTTTTTATATTGACAAGACCCTAGATCTCAACCGTTGGTTTCTACGACTAGGGGATCACCACGTGTTCAAACCCCATAAATGGTTTCACAACTCGAGGGTGATTTGACCCCTAGCCATTGGAGGCCTAACATGTGAACCCTGGTAATTTGACTTTAATGATTGTGAAACTCAAAGCGGTGACAACTCATAGATTGATGGACTTCCAAGGTGATAGTTGGGCAATCCGCATTTTGTAAAACAAATTATCGAGGAGTCGAAATAAGATAGATCATCTAAAACTATCAATGCGCGGATACACTAATGGGGACACCTCTAGCCCCTGACATCCTTCCACCTCGCTCAGATTTTCAAGAAACCATATCTCTCGAAGACGGACCGATCACTAAGACCTACCAAGTCAGGCAAACAGTTTCTGATGAGAGCCCGTCAAGTCTTACACTAGAAATTGGGGATATTTGGGTAAAAATCTAGACAAACATGTGGAAGCCTTCCAAGAAGACGTCTGTCACCCCTTATCCCTATAACAATGTCACTTGGCCACCTGTCTCTCATAAACCCTGACTACCGACCACCCAGGCTTCCTGATCACCTGCCTCTTAGGGACTCTGACTACCTACCACTCAGGCTTTCTGATCACTCGACTTTCAGGGACCCTGACTACCCACCACCCAGGCTTCCTGACCACCCATCTTTCAAGAACTCTAACTGTCTATCATCCTGGCTCCTTGACCATTGCCTCCCAAGAAAGCCTGACTCTGTCACTAACCCTTAGAGATCACCAAAAATGGGAATGATTAATGATCAAGGATCCTACAATAAGAAATATCACCCTGACAAATTTTAGATATCTGTCCCATCTTCTATCGAACCTCAGAAGGTCTGATAGTAGCAGGCTTAATGGATGTCGCGTCTCTTAAAGAAAAAGAACTGGCATACTATCCCAAGACAGAACGTCCCATCATTCTCATTTTCTGATGCTTAGTCACTTCACTCACATCTCATTCGAATTCATTTTCTCTTATCTGGTGTTTTTTGCTTGAGCTTTTCGTTCTTTTTCTTTCCATTCCCAAAATTATTTGCTCCACCTTTTACACTTTCACTGACTTAAACATTAGAAATTTTCTATCAGAAATCCACCCAACGTGACTTCTAGTGTGTTATTGTCTTGTAGAAACTTAGAGATGAATCTCTGTAAGCAAGGATCCAACCATCCACTTTCTCTGGCGAGGATCCAATGACGTAATAGCCACGTTCATATTTACACCCCAACAGTTATTTTTCACACTAATGTGGAGTAATTTAGCGAGTAGGGTGGCTGTGATGTGGATGAGTTTCACCTAACATTCCCTACAAAATAGTAACACTGTAGGAGTGACACTAAGAGTATTTTTCAATGAAAAAGCTCCGATGTCTAAGTCAATAAAGGTGAAAAAAAAGAAAGAAAAGCTTAACAAATGAAAAAGATTGAGTTGAAAAATAATTGATCAGTCTCCTTTTGTGTTATGGTTCATCCTCCTTCTATAAGATTCTTGAAAGACTGATGGATGTGACTTGGCATTGAAGAATGGGAATGATGAGATGGTCTACTCTTAGATAGTGTGTTAGCCGTATTCATTTAAAGGATGTGCTATCAGACTAGAGGATTGCAGGTCTTGTCACCATCACATCATCTAAAATTTGACGGGCGATGAGATAGATGACCTTCATAACAGGGCGGCACTTCAGGTTACAAGACCTTTTGTTCCTTTTTAACCATTCCCATTTTTATATTAATATCAGGAGTCTTCTAGACTAGGGATAAAAAGTTCTCGGGATCGAACATCTTCTGGATCAAGGGCGAAGAGTCATCGGGGTTGAACGTCTTCTGGGTTGAGAGCAGAAATCCTTAGGATTAGGGGTGAAGAGTCTTCCAGATTGATTGTTCTCTGTTTTAGGTGTGAGGAGTCCTCAAGATCAGAAGTGAGAAGTCCTCAGGGTTAGGTGTTTTCTAGAGGTGAGATTGTCACACATTTGTTTGGAGGCTCTTTATATGTCACTCTCACTTTTTACCCAAACATTTAGTCCCCCGGTTTCTGATGCGAGACTTGTGAGGCTCATAATAAAAACTCTAAATGTTTGTGAGATCCTGGGGTCTCATTTATCTGGGGGAGGTTGAAGTATATTGTTGGTACGAGGGTAGTGGGTGACTACTGAGGGACTGATAGGTAAAAGGTGTTCCCCATAATAATGGCCTCGTACTTGTTGCCCATAAAATCTCCTCTGATTATGTGCCACCTGATTTTTTGCCCTCTCTCCTATTAAATGTTATCAACACAGGGGTCACCTCGTAAGTCACTTTTTGAGTTGGCACCACTTCACATCTTGTGAGGATTTAAATGCTTGGCTTTCTGAGATTCACGTGTCTGCGAGTGGGTGGTAAAATCTCAATCCGATGAGGGCGAAAAGTGGCGTCGGGGTGAGGGAGCCTGAGCAAGGAGCGGCTACTGACAGGCTTCTAGGATGGCAAGGGACAAGAATGAACCAAATCACACATTAAAATGGAAGAGAAAGTTATTGGACTATATATGTAGAGTTGGAACCGAATTATCAACGAGACCTTTTGGGATGGGTGGTGATTTATTTCTAAGAACTACGCAGTTAAGCATGTTTGGACAAGAGTAGTACCAAGATGGGTGACCTCTTGGGAAGTCTTCGTGATAACCCATTCCAAGAATAAAATCGTGAGACCCCAAGGGTTGGACCAAAGCAAACAATATCGTTGACAAGTATTAGACCGGATGCGATAAGGTGGCTGTGATTTTGACCGTTCCTCGAGCCACGAGATCATTTGTGGAGCCTTCAACATGTGGCTACTCCCTAACCATCGAGATCAACGGTTGAGATCTAGGATTTCCTCTTATAAATACCCCTTTTTTCCCATCATTATTATTTTTGGACTTCTTAGGTATTATTCTGCCCCTTTTTCTTCTCTATCCCACTGTGATTTATCTCTATTTTTTGCTTTTCTTCATGTTTGTAGGTGTTCACATTCTAATGTTCGTGATTTTTGTAGAGATTTTCTTTCTTTTTTAATGTTTGCATTCAAATCATAGAAATAACTCATAGAGATAAACTCTTCGATGAGACCCGCGTCGACCTAAAATTCGTCGGGGTTTCAATTAATACTCAAGAGATATGGAATGATAGTGGAAACCCCTATGAGTAGGCTCATGCCAGAGGGCTACATAACTCGGACTGGTACCCCTCAATGATTAGTGAGGCATACCTGTACGCTTTTAGGTAGGCTTTTGACATCCCCGACAGCATACAACTGAGGGAATCGTTGGCTTATGAGATCCAGAGCTCTCTTATACCAAGGGAGATAGCGGTGAATGAAGAACACCTGCTGCTGGGTGTCCGGTTCCCTATGTAAAGGTAATTTCTCAAGATCTTCAAAGGTTTTAGGATCGTTCCTTACCAGCTTACATTGAACAGTTATAGAATCCTGAGCGGCCTATTTGTATTAAAGGCCAACCAACAAAGCTCTGCCCTAACTCCTGATGAGGTACTGTTCTTGTACTCCCTTATGAGGAATACCAGCCAGTATCCCGGGTGGTATTTTTTGTCCATTTGCTTGGGGTATCAGTCCAAGATAAAGGGCAACCGCTCCAGCAATAAGAACTGGAAGGATTGCTGGTTCATTGCTAGCAAGGGCTAGGTTGAGTCCCCTATCAGCCCTCTTTTTTCTTCTTTCCAGAAGACAGATACGTGTATGATAACTTACTGTGATATTCTTGCTTATGGATCATAATTACTGACATATTTTTTGTTGCAGATGTGGGGAAGGAACAGAAGGTACTCCTAAATGAGAGTACCTTGGAGATGTCGAGCCTAGTGCCCTGGGTGATATCGAGAAGCGAGTTCAATAAGACAAGAGCTCAGTTGAGTCAAGTTACCTCTACTTAAATCCTTCAGTATTGTTCTCATTCATCCAACAGGTTTTAACTACATTGTTCTTGAATCCTCAATTATGAATCAATCCCATTCGATAAATAATTCACCAATTATGAATCCACACTAATGTTCTTATGATAATACACATATTATCAGCCTACATATATTATCATATAATATCATTAGGTGACATGTAGTATGCTTACTATATGATATGATTGCCCAATCAACACCATGTACGTAGGGAACGATTTGATAATTTATTTAACAATTAAATAAAATTATTCAGATAATTTATATACATTCTTCATTCATTTGCATGAAAAATAAAGAAAGCAGTCAATGTATTAAAATAAAAAACTACTTCTTTCATTAATATATAAAAGATTTATACAAGATTATAAGTCTTAAAACCAATAACACGAATGATTTTTAGGACATACACTAACAGGAGAACGACGAGCTTCCCTCCAGAGAGGGCGAAGACATGAAAGGGGTCTTGTTGGAAGATATCCCAGAGAGGAAGAGAGAGGAGTTTGGTCACCTCCTTCTAATGTTGAACTCGTCTCGAGAGGTAATTTCGTCGAGTAGAGGGGAGACTATAACAAATGTGTCTCCCAAGGAATCCCTCGACCATATGCTCATGTATATGCATAGAGTAAGTTTTTGTCATCCCTGAGCTTTGTAGCTTGATAACTAGCAACCCAAGTATGGTATTAACACTGACTTTGTTTTTTCTTTGTGCAGAATGCCTACATGTTGGACCTGTTCATAAACGAACTAAAAAATATGATTAATTTCAGAGAACACGCCATTAGGACAGTGAAGAAACTTGGGAGGAGGGCTCAGGAGAGGATTGTTGTGGTTCAAGAGGAGGTAACTAAGAAAGAGGAAGAGTTGTCAGCCAGGATTTTCGCCTTGGAGAAAGAAAAATCTCGATGGGGCACAAAAGAAGAGAACCTGACTTCCCGGATTTTAAATATCGAAACTAGAATCCATACTTTGTTCACTGAGAATGAGCAACTAAAGAGGACAAGATGGGATCTGACTGGCAAATATAATAAGACGATCGACTTGTACCGATCTTTGAAGGCAGAAGAGACTCGGTTAAATGAGCTCCTTTCCACGATGTTGACGGATGATGATCGGGTAAAAACTGTATATGGACGTCTTTTAAAAGAGCATCGCGCCCTAGAAGAGCAGTTTAAAGAAGTGTAGAGATCCTTGGAGGGCTTAAAAAAAGAAATGAAAGAGATGCCGACCCAACTAAAGTCCTGCTATGATCAAGTGGTCAATGACAGCGTGAACCTGATCAGCCAGCTCTTTCTTCAGGAATATCCTAAGACGGACCTTCGTTGGTTGTTTGACTAGCTGGACCATGACGTTCTGGGGACCTCACAGCCATCAGCAGAAGATGTCCCTTCTAAGATTGCCTTTTAAGTTGCTGCTGAGACTGCTAATGAAGAAAGGTCAAATACCAAAGACCCTCACAACACTTCTACAATAGACAAACCCTCTGAGGCAGGCATTATGGGTTCTGAGGGATAGAACCCCCAAGTCCCAAGGGAAAGTAATGAGGGAGCCCCCCATACCTCCCGTATTGAGGTAACCCCTACCAAGGTATCCTCCGATGAAGAAGGCGAGGAAGAAACCCCCTTTTGGACCTTATTAAGGATCCTTGATGTATATATAGATAATTATACTTAGGATATACTTGTATATATGCATTTTTTGTATACTTTATTCTTTTTCAATAGCTCTTTTAAAGGTCAGGCCTATATAGAATCATTATTCCTGATTTAATCAGAGTAAACTCGAGTGTTTATTCAATTATCATTAATGAAAACCAAGAATTTTTTCTTTATGCTCTTGTCTGCGGATTTCGAATTTTTTATTGCTTTCAATATATAACTACTATCTGAATGTAAACTAGTTAGCTAAGCTGGTCGCCTGGTGCTAAAGGCTTTGCCTTCAATAAATTTGGTGGCGAGGTCTTCATCAGAGACTTCTTAAGAGAAAGATTGACTAGTACTAGGGAATTTTAGGGCTAAAAAGTCAATCGAAGCATTAGGAGAAGGCTCAACTAGTGCCCAGGAAAACTAAGACACTAGGAGAAAGCTCGATTAGTATTCGAAAAAATTGAGATACTAGGAGAAAACTCGACTAGTATCCGAGAATTTTAGAGCTCACAAGCCAATCGGGGCAATAGGAGGAGTCTCAACTAGTGTCCGAGAAAACTGAGACATGATCGATAATTTCTGCAAGTGCACAGAGCTGATCATAGTAATAAAACCTGAGAATATTCCAAGGTATCGAACCCAAGGGAACAACTAATCAATTGTATACCAAGAACTTGAATTTTGAGAATATCCGAATAAAATAAATAGAAATAATATAAATTTAACAAAAGAATAACGATTAATTAGAAAATAATAGATGCAAACATTAGGGTATCTGGGTTCATCTCTTAAATACTACTGAAATATGATTATAAATAATTTGGTTTTGAACATCGTTAACTCAAATATCGTAATAATTTTCTATCGGCTTATTAACACGGTACGTAATTAATAATGATCACCCGTCGGTCTCTCAATTATTAATCACGCCCATTAAGTTTTAGTTAATTCACAATATCATGGATAACTAATTATATTTCTTTAATTAATTATTCATGTTCGTTTTTCTAGTGCCTAGTTTGTAATTCACCTGTAGGTCCTTCTCACAAACTCTAACCTTGCTCTTATGGTGATCAATCATAAGAACATCAATAATAATAAGAAAAACAAATCAAAACATAAAGATAGGAAAAATTAAATTCATTAAAGAATTGTTCAACTCATAAATCAATATTCTCAAGTAGGCTATCCCTTCAACCCTAACAATAAAATTAGTTCCTCATAACAATAAATATACTAACACAGAATTGAAAAAGAAAATCTAATAAATAAATAAAAGATGAAAGGAGAAGAAAGAAAAACTAATGAAGTTCTTCCATATCTTGCTTGTTTTGCCGCTTGATCTTCTTTCTGGAACGATACCCAAAAGTCTCCAAGAAACTCTTTAAAAGAGAGTAAAAACCCCATAAAAACATCTCCCCCCCTTTCGGGTTAGTAATCTTCCCTATTTATAATAATTCTTTCCCCTTTTTATGAAATTCGGATTACACAAGGACAAAATTCATCACGTCGAGCGCTCGGGTGCTATGTTTGGGTACCATGCTTTCTAAAAAATTTTTGGTGTTTTTCTAGCAGGACAAGTGCCGGGGCACCATGCTCCTTATTTGAATAGTCCCCAGCTGCTATTTTTCTTCTTGGACTACTGTAGAAGCTCTGATTTAAGCTTGATTTTGACCCTCTAAATGACTTCAAATACAAATGATTTCTTCATGAAAGTCCTTCGTCTTTGAGTCATCTTTCGAACACAACTTGAATTATTCAATTATAATGAGTATATGCCAAGATATAGATAAATCTTTATACAATATGCAAAATCAATACTCAACCGCCACTTCAGAGAAATTTTACAAATCAATCCTAACCTACAAAAAAAGCAAACAAATAAGAAATTTATTTATAAACACTCAAAATCAAGTAAAATTGAAGTCAATAACAATTAATAAAAATTGACTCATCAAACTCTCCCAAACTTAGAATTTTGCTCGTCCCAAAGAAACTAACCTAAAATACAAAATAAAAATCTAATTCTAATCCACTACTATATGACTCACGGTTGCATTTAGCTTATGTAATAAGTTTTTTAAACCTCTAGGATGCCCCTAGTAGATGAGTGAAGCCTCGTGAGGGTTTTCAGAGGATCTACCCATAAAATCCCAATTCTAAACTACCTTACTCAAACAGTGCATACAAATGCAACACTTAAACACAGAATCACGCACAAAAATTTAGAACATGCACAGAAACTAATCAAGCAAACACAACCTCGATGTGCATTAATGATAAAATTCATGAACTATAAATCTACACATTAACACTAAACTAAAGACTCAACAAAATATCTACGATCCATAGCTTTGTATCAACTCCTTTTATTTTCTTTAAAACCACACACTTTCAAAGAATAAAAATGAATCTAAAATCAATTTTCGCTTCTTATTCCACCCTTACTCATAAACATCATTTAAAAAGATTTTCTAGTTAGATATTTACTCGAGCATTTTATTTTATTTATTTATTTTACTACTTATCCTTACTTGCATCCTAATCGGCTTTTTGACGCAATTGATGACTTTTCACGGTCACCCTTCGGTTACTCAACATTTTAAAGACACAAGCTGCTTTGCATACTCTTATTTTAAAGGTCTGTTTTACGCGATTGGTAACTTTTCACCGCCACCCTCCAGTTACTAAGACCCTTAAAACATTGGAGTGGTTAAGTAATCTCTTATTTCTTTATTTTTTTTCTTTTTATATTTTTTTATTTTTAGCTCAAGATTTTATGTCCATTTATTTTTATAAGGACAAGATGCTCACAAGCTCAGGCTTCATAATTAATTTAATCAAACTCTAAATTCATTAAATTCTTCTAAGCATACGCATTATTTTCTTCTTTTAAAACCATCAACATAAGACTACTTCACATTTCTATTCATTTAATCTCAGCGTAATATTAATGCATTAATTCGTATTTCATTTATCTCATCAAAAATGTTCATCGAAAAACACACACATTCATTCACACAACCAAAAAAATTAATAAAAAAAATCAAAATATACTCTATTCTACAGATGTCCTAAGCATGAAAATTTTAAGTTTCACTTACAAAGCTATCAAGTTCAATACTCAAATCCAGTAACACACTCTCAAATATGACTCACCCCCTCAAACTTAAATTGAGCATTGTCCTCAATGCTCTAAATATCAATAAAATGCACTAGAAAAGAACAAGAAATTATACCTGAGAGACGAGAGCAAGTCTCATCTCCTACTTGGAGTTGTCACTGCCTTCATCGAATATTTGTTGCACAATATTACTTGTTTTCTCTGTGTTTTTGATCTTTTGACATCCTTGAACCTAAAAAAATAAAACAAAACACACACACACTAAAAGCACATTAACATATAAAATTAACTAAAGCATAAACAAAATTATCAGGTTGCCTCTCAAAAAGCACTAAGTTTATCGTCTTCAGCCAGACGTTGATTGTATTCTCATGGCAGGCTATTAAGAAATACTAAGACTTTCTTTCCATCTTTGAATCCAACATAATATTTCAACCATTTTCGATGGATGTAAAGTATTATTTCATTTTTGGCTTTAATTTTAACAACTCCATGAGAAATAACTTCTTTATCACAAATAAGCCAACCAATTTTACGCCCAATTTTCTTAAAAATAATTTCAGTTATGAGTTGTTGAGCAACACCTGTTCTCTTAGCTCAAATGGATTATCTACACATTTTTGGTCATGCCATTGTCTCTTTCGTCGCTTATAAATTTTGGCACTTTGATTTGGAGGGTCATTATCTTTATGACTTCCAACCAAGATGGACTTAAGCGAATTATTCCAATCACTATCACACATTTCTTCAAGTTTCTTCTCATTATTCATGTCCTCTATATGATCTTCATAACAACCCTCCTTGAGTATCCCATCGATACTAATATTATTCACAACATTGACTATAAAATATTATTGTGACTCATTAAGGACTTCTATGGCTTTGAAGATATTGAACGTTACTTCTTGTCTTTCACTCCAACGGTAAACTCTCCTTTTTGTACATTAATGGTCGTTCTCGCTGTAACCAAAAACGGTCTTGCTAAAATAATTAGAACCCTACTATGCTCTCCCATATCAAGAATAAGAAATTTTACTAGAAATATGAGTTTATCAACTTTCATTAATACGTCTTCAATCACATCTAATGGATATTTAATTGATCTATCCGTCAATTGGAGGGAGACTATCGTCGGCTTTAGCTCTCCAATTCTAAGTTCTCTAAAAAGAGACATAGACATTGGATTAATACTTGCTCTTAAATCATATAAATATTTACTAATGCCTACTTGACCAATTGAATAAGGAATAGTAAAACTCTCTGGATCTTTTAACTTCAGAGGTAATTTAATTTATAATATTGTACTGTACTCCTCTGTCAAGGCAACGATTACATATTTTTCAAGTTTCTTCTTATTAGACACAATTTCTTTGAGAAACTTAGCATAAGAGGGCATCTAAGCTATTGCTTTTGCAAATGGGATATTTATTTACAGCTTTCTGAATATCTCTAAGAATCATTTAAAATTCTTTCCATCACCCTTTTCTTTCAATTTTTGGGGGAAACGGGATTGATGGCACATATGGCTTCACTTTATCCTCATATGGTTGATTCACTGCTTCTTTGTTTGTGTCTCATCTTGTGGTTGCTTGGAGCTGATCAGAGGTTGTTTCTCTTATTTTTTCTTACTTGACATTAATGGCTTTTCCAAAAATTTTTTCACTTCGTAGCATTATTGCCATTGCCTCTTCTCTAGGATTAACTTCAGTGTTGGTTGATAATTTTTCAAGATCTCTTTCAGTAATTACTTTGACCAATTGTTCAACTTGCACTTCCAAATTATGAATGTTTGCTTGATGGGACTGCACCAAGTAGTCAATTTTGGCATCTAACTTTTTTATAGTTGCATCCTGACTTCAAATATATTGTCTTAACATGTCTTCAAGAGGAGTTTTCTTTTATGGAGCTAGCATTGGATGAATGGGTTGCTGATGTTGTGGTGGATATGACATTCTTTGCTGTTAGAATCTTGGTGGTCCAGATGGTCATAGTGTGTTTTGATCTCTCCATGAAAAATTAGGATGATTCCGCCACCCAGGATTGTATGTATTAAAGTATGATTCATTCTTTGGTGATATTGATCCATATGCTCCCATATAATTTATCTCCTCGAATATTAGTGCTAGAGTTTCATGAAGTTGGCATTGATTGGCAGTATGTCCACTTATCCCATAGTTGGCACATTGATCTCTATTCAGTTGCTGCTGACTTAACAAAAGCTTAACTTGTTTTGTAAGATTTACCATCTACATTGCCATATTCGTCTGGGCTGAAATTTCATAAACACTCATTCTTCGTCCTCGCATAGCCTTTTGTTAGGAATTGGCAGCTAACATCTCATAAATATCCTAAACTTCTTCAGGTGTTTTGTCTCCCATATAACCACCTGTGGCTATATCAACCAATGTTTAATAAGATGTTGTTAAGCTATCATAAAAAAATTATACCTGCAATGGCATAGAAAATTGATGATGTAGACACTGAATAATTTGAAATGGTCCTAAGCTTCATAGAAGCGTTCACCTTTTATTTGTTGAAAAGAATAGATTTTGTGTCGTAATTTCACCGTCTTTTGAGACGAGTAAAATTTAGTCATAAATCTGTTGTAGACCTTTTCCTAATTGTCTAAAGATCCCTCTGGTAAATTTATCAACCAAGACTTCACTCTATCCTTTAAGGTATATGAAAAACATCTCAGTCTCAAATCATCTTCGTCTATGCCATTCAATGGGAATGTCTGGATAGTGTTATAGAATTCTCTGATGAATGTTAAGGGGTCTTCAGTTGCCATCCCATGAAATGCAGGTAACATATTAAAGTTTAATACTTTCAACTCATAATTTTGTGTTGCATCACTTAAACGAATACAAGAAGGTGATGCCCCAACTATTGGCCTCTGAAAATTTTTTAGGCTCATTATTGCTAGTGGGGGAGTTGGCTCAATCTGGTTGTACTCCATCTCTGCACGTTTCTTAGCTCGATTTGTTCTGATCATTCGCTCAATTTCATAATTTAAAGGTAACATGTTTGAACTGCTAGAATGCTTTGATCTTTGCAAATACATAAACAACCTAGAATTCACCAAGAGAGAAAACAAAATAAAATAAAATAAAATTTTTTTTAAACTAAACTAACTACAAAATTCAATAACTTTAAATAACAATTAGACGTTGTTCCCTGACAATGGCGCTAAAAACTTGATCGATAATTTCTGTAAGTGTACAGAGCCGATTGTAGTAATAAAATTTGGAAGTATTCTAAGGTATCGAACTCAAGGGAGCAACTAACTAATTGTATATCAAGAACTTGAATTTTGCAAATATCCAAATAAAATAAATACAAACAATATAAATTTAACAAAAGAATAATGATTTACTAGAAAATAATTGATGCAAATATTAAGGTATCTGAGTTCACTTCTTAAGTACTATTGAATTATAATTATAAATAATTCGGTTTTGAACATCGTTAACTCAAATATCGTATTAATTTTCTGTTGGTTTATTAAAACTGTACATAATTAAAATTAATCACCCGTCGGTCTCTCAATTATTAATCACACCCATTAAGTTCCAATTAACTTACAATGTCATGAATAACTAATTATAT
>JAVXUL010069512.1:0-24805 GCA_035590515.1 Trichilia minutiflora
GGCCCCAATAAGTTTTGCCTCAGGTAATCAGCATCCCAGGAGAATTAATAGCGCCTCAGGATTCTCACCGTCTCAGGCGCTACCAAGACTGAAGCTTCTTCTCAGGCATGGCGCAGTCATCCACAGCACGCCTCAGGCATTCAACAGCATCAATTAAGACAAGTCGCCTCCCCAGAGATCCGGATAGCTTCTCAGAGAAATTTGCAGGCAATCCTTGATCAGGGCGAAAATTCCTACTCAAAGTATCAGCAGACATGTATCCCTTCCTTCCGATCAAAAATAGGAATGGTTGCTGACAGTTGACCCCTTAAATACACCCGTCTCATCCTCTAACCATTTTTTCAGGTAATGGGATGGTGTTAGGCCCATACTCCTACAGATGTGTCAGTGCCATTAATGGAATTCGACTGTACACTGCCCAATGTTAAACATCACATCCTTCCCATTCTCCGATGTCAAGTCACTGTTTAGGGAGGAGGCACTATATAAGGCAACATTCTTCAACAGAGAAAGGGATCTGGACTTTTTTGGACTTTTGGAATTGGGACTTTCGCGACTCTCTCTGGGATTTTGGATTTTCGGTAGGAGCCTCACCGGAAGTTCGCACTTCGATTACATGCAAACAGAATCGAAGAGAGAAAAAGGGAGCCCGATTCTCATCGTTTCCAACCATTTCTGTTTGATAGACTTTCGGTACAAATTCTACCCACTTTTCCCCATTTTAAGCCACTTCCGGTTTTCTCTTTGTTGCTTTTGTCGGAAGTCTGTTTCTCTTTTCCTCCACAGTATTTCTAACTTAGGCATCAGAATTTTCCAGTCGGGAAACCCTCGTGGCGTTACTCCATAGGTGTTTGTTGTCTTTGCAGGCTTAGGAGGTGGAGCCTTGCCGGATACAGCCACATTTTCGACCACTCTCCAGTGGAAAAATCTCCGTTCCACAACAGTCACATCGCCCTCACACCTCACCAACTGAGTCATTCTTCGTTGGCCGTAAGGAGGATCTACGGACAATTCTCGCACCAACAGTTTTATTGACACAAAGGTGGCAGAAGAATTGAAACTCACTACGGTTCAGGTTAATCCGATTATTGTGACACTAGCAGATGAGCGTGAGATAGTAGTTCGATTGAAGTGTTTTGATTGAAATTAGCTAATGCAAGGGCTTAAATTTAAACTCCCTACGGTTCAGGTTAATCCAATTACTGTGACACTAGTAGATGAGCGTAAGATAGTAGTTCGATTGAAGTGTTTTGATTGTAATTGGCTAATGCAAGGGCTTAAATTTAAATTTGATATGAGGATATTGGAGATTGGCGATTATAACATGGTATTGGGAATGGATTGGAGGAAGACTTATACTCCGGTTACTTTCAATTTTGAAAGGTACAAGCTATTGTTTAAAAAAGATGGAAAAATGGTATAATTCAAAGGATTGACTGATACAGCTTCCCTTAAAATGATGACAGGTAAAACCTTGACCAAACTCATCGCTAATGGATGGAGTGGCATTTCAGCCAGGTTGTTTGCTTTAACCTCTGCACCACAGCTCTTGGAAGAAGAAAGAATAAGTGGGCCATTTCAAAAAGCCTTTAACTCCTTGTTGGGTCAGTATTAGCATTTGTTTCAGGAGCCCACTACACTACCCCCATTTAGAACCCATAATCATGACATTCTATTACAACCTGGAGTAGCCCCTGTGAATATTAGGCCCTATCGTTATTCTCATTACCAGAAGGAGGAAATCGAGAGAATGGTGGTAGAGATGATAGACATGGGGTGATACAACCAAGCCACAGCCTTTATACCTCTCCAACACTATTGGTGAAGAAGAAAGACGGCAGCTGGCGTTTTTGTGTCGACTACCGACAATTGAACGCCATTACCATCAAAATAAGTTCCCAATTCCTATTATAGAAGATTTGCTGGACGAATTACATAGAGCAGTAATATTTTCAAAGATTAACTTGAGAGCTGGTTATCATCAAATCCAGATGAACGTTCCGGACATACCCAAAACGGTTTTCCGTACTCATTCCGGCCACTTTGAGTTCACGGTTATGCCATTTGGGCTCACCAACGCCCCAGCTACTTTTCAAGCTCTCATGAATGATATCTTCCAATCATATTTGCGCAAGTTTGTTTTAGTTTTCTTTGACGACATTCTTGTTTTTAGCAGGTCCTTGGAGGAGCACTTGCAGCATCTAAAAATGGTGTTTCGCATTTTGGAGAACCAACAACTCTATGCCAAGCTTTCCAAATGCGTATTTGGCAAACGATCAGTGGAATACTTGGGCCATGTGATCTCTTCTGCTGGAGTGGCTACGGATAACAAAAAGATTGAAGTCATAAACACTTGACCCACACCCAAAATCTTGAAGGATCTTAGAGGCTTCCTGAGCTTAGCAGGCTATTACAGACGTTTTATTCAACACTATGGGACAATTAGTCGGCCCTTGACAGGCTTTTTGAAGAAGGATGCCTTCATATAGTCTTCTGCAGCTCAAGCAACATTTGAAGCCCTCAAACAGAGGCTGGTTACAGCACCAGTTTTGACTCTTTCGGATTTTACTCAACCTTTCATTCTGGAATGCGACGCCAGTCAAGTGGGGAATTGGGGCTATCTTGATGCAAGATGGGCGCTCCATTGCTTATTTATCAAATCTATTAATTAAACACTCACAACCAAGCTCTTTCTGCCTATGAACGTAATTTTAGCAGTTACAAAGTGGAGGCATTACCTTGGACACGGTCAGTTTATTATCAAAACAAATCATGAGAGCATTAAACACATACTAGAGCAAAGAATTCATACTTTTATTCAGCAAAAAAGGGTTACAAAGCTTTTAGGGTTGGATTACAAAATTCTTTACAAGAAAGGGATTGAAAATAAGGCTGCTAATGCCTTAAGTAGAAGGGTTGATTTCGCAGGCCATTTTCATCTTCTTCTGGGCTCATTTACTGTTCCTACTTGGATAACAGAAGTGGAAGTTTCTTATGTTGATGATCTCCAGGCCTGACACCTCATTAGCTCTACTTCAATTTCATCTTCTCCTGAATCACCTTATTCATACCAAAGAGGTATTCTATGTTTCAAAGGGAGAATTTATGTGAGCAATTTCTCTGACCTTAAAACAAGACTGCTCGCCACTTTTCACAACTCTTCTTTGGGTGGACATTCAGGTGTGCGAGCTACTTATCAAAGACTCAAACAGACCTTTTATTGGCCAAATATGCAGCAGGACGTGACTAGCTGGATCCTGAATTGTGATATTTGTCAAAGATGCAAAGATGAAAACTGTCCTTACCCGGGCCTTCTCTAACCTCTGCCTGTTCTCGATACTGCTTGGTTAGTGGTAAGTATGGATTTATTGAACGCTTACCACGCTTTAAAGGACATGACACAATCTTGGTGGTGATTGATGGCCTCACTAAAATGGGCCATTTCATTCCCCTTACTCATCCTTTCACAGCAACTAAGGTGGCCAGACAGTTCCTTGACCAAGTCTACAAGTTACATGGACTGCCCAATACCATCATTTCAGATAGAGATCGCCACTTTACTAATTTATTCTAAAAGGAACTCTTTCATCTTTTGGGGGTTAGTCTTCACATGGGAACAGCCAACCATCCACAATCGGATGGACAGACAGAGCGTTTAAATCGCACGTTAGAATGGCGATTTACCCATCAACAGGGATAGCACTCCTCCCTCTCTACCATCAAAATGGGTAGAATGGCTCAGTCTAGCCAAATGGTGGTGCAATACATCTTTCCATTCATCCATCAACATGTCACCATTTCAAGCTCTGTATAGCACTCCTCCCTCTCTACCTCCAATTCCCGTAGGAGCTACCACTGTTGAGGCAGTAGAAACCTTTCTCTAGGAACGGGATCATATGAACAACTTTCTCAAAGAACAGCTCCACCATTCTAAAAGCAAGCAAAAATTGTATGCTGATAAAAAAAAGAGTGATCCCAAATTCAAAATTGGGGATTGGGGATTCCTTAAATTGCAGCCTTACCGGCAAGCATAGATGGTTGTTCGTCGCTCCTTGAAGCTCGCAGCAAAATTCTATGGCCTTACAAAATTGACGAGAAAATTGGCCCTACAGCTTACAAGTTACAATTATCGCCTACCTCTCGCATACATCTTGTCTTTCATGTCTCATTTTTGAAGCTAAAGTTAGAGGATCATCAAGGTTCTTTTGTTACACTTCCTGAGAAGATTCTCAATTCACAAATCATTATGCAAGATCAAATGCATGTCCAATAGGTACTAGTTAAATGGACCAATCTCCCAACCATTGACTCCACTTGGGAAGATGTCTCTTATCTTCAAGCTCAGTTTCCTTCGCTAATCCATTCTTGTCCCAAGAATGGTCTAAAGGGGGAGATATTGTAACGTATAAGAGAAAGGGTAAAAAGGAGAAAGCAAGGGGGACAGATGGTTATAACCAACTTGAGCTGGAAAGTGATACCTGAAGGCAGCTAAGCAAAATTCTATTTTTTGTAATTCTGTTAGGATACATTCTATTTGATTCTGTTTTGATATTAGCTATAAATATGTAAGCAATCACCTTATATGATAATCAAGAAATTAATCGAGAATATTCCTACTCTTCTCCTCTATCTCTCTCCTTAGTCTCTATTTTTCTTCTCAAACTAATCTAATTCTTCAAACCCGTACAAAAAACTTGAAGAAAAAGAATCCCTGTTGATGGGTAAATATACTTTAAATGTATGTGGATGATACATCTCTTAGTGAATGTAGAAAAGATCAACAATTAAGAACTTACAAAAAGCTGACTTGTGCGTCAAGAAGAAGTACTTTGGATTTGGAAAATGGAACACTCTGAATTGCCTCCACAGTATAATGGACTCGTAAGATCACTCATTTATTAAGCAGCTAAACCTTTGAAAAGCCCAAGATCATGTGTCAACAACAAATGTTGGCATACATCTTGACAGAAAAATTCTATCCTAACAAAATGAAATTACTATGAAATAGTCATCTGGATTATTGCCAACAACAAATCCACAATGGTACAATGATTCCTGCAACAACACAAGGCAATCAATATCTTTTAGAATACTGGGTAAAGGTTACATAAATGTCAGAAAAGAGCTATAGAGAAAACACAAAATGGTTTCCTCAAACAACTTTATAAAAGAAACAAGCCAAGGCTACCTCAAAGCAAAAATGTCCAATTATTTTGAAAGAAAAATACATTCTATGTGATTTTAATCGCAAAGAAAAATCACGGGGAGAAGTGATCAATGCACATCATGCAAATGTTCCAGATTATGCAGAGACTGTCATACTTACAAGTTTAATAAACGGTGAATATGTAAAACTGACAAAGATGTCAAGATGTAGTTAAAGCATGGCATTGCCAACAGAGATTGAATGCATAAAAGATACAAGGTATAGGCAACTTTTGAATGACAAGGAAAAGTACCTCATTTCCTTTGTTACAAAAACTAATGGAAATCTCTTATCTCTTCTTGAAACAAACTTCCTTCAACTTTAAATATAGAAAAAACAAAGTGTCATAACCAGTCTGAATCCCAGTTACTTAAATAAAAGGAAAAGCAAACTAGCCACGATGACTTTCATTAGACAGTTATAATCAAATAACTATATGACTATATAATGCAAATATCAAGAAAAATTCAACACCTAAAATTTACACATAAAACCGACTTGATCAGGAAGATTAACTACCAGAACCAAGATACATAGAGAAAGGAACACAGTGTGATTGATCTTGTTCCATCAAAACTTCCTATGTTGCTGCGGCCTTCAAATCTTAATAGTCATGCCATCAGGGAAATGTGTGTAGCCTTTAGAATCTAGTTCTGCTTTTAAATACAAAGAATGTAGCAAGTTTCTACGCATTAATGTTTATGTATAACATCTAAATCTAATTCCAATCTACATACAACAAATATCAAAGTTATCTGAATGTAGGGGGAAAAACAATTTAATTTTAACCGAGGAACTCAAGTAATTTTATAAAAATAAGCTAAAATTAATGAATTCTTTTAAATGGATTCTTTTAAGATGCTCCTATATATGCATAGATATTATATATCAACAATTCAAGTGTCTAGGAAAAATAAAAAAGAGAGACAGAGAGAGAGAATGTCCATCTATTTTGGGAACTTTTTAAGTAATTTTGTAAACATTACCAACAACCGAAAACATGTTTTTCAGGGAATTTCTTCTAGATATCCCTAAAAAAGTAACATCCATCTACCCACCAAGCTTCAACATGATTCACTAGATTGGCTTAGGATATTGGTCAAATAGAAACAAATTGATAAAGTAAAAATCTTTGACATTTAATTCAGTGTCAGGAACACATGGAAAAATTCAAGGCTATAGCAAGAAGACACATAGATTGATATACGTGCCGCATACCACAGTTGCATTTCAAAGTACAAAGTAATTCATGTCTACTAAATGAAAGTTATGAAAATAACAAACAAAAATCCTTGTCTTGTATGAGGTTGAATGTAAATATAAGAATGAAAATCTGACAATAATATTGGAAAATCTGTTCAACAGTCATACCATGGTTACAAAAGTCAATGCCAGGGACAAGGTCCTTTGCCAACAGAGTCTCTTCTTGTAGTGATGTAAGACTAGAAGGCACTCCATTGACCTGGAATATCAACCCTTCGAGCCTCACTATCCATACAGCAAAGCATAATCTTAGTTCAGAAAGAGAAATGTGATATCATGATTCCAGAAGATTCAACTGTAATGTGAGATGGAATGAAGTAATTATACCTCAAACAAACAATGAGTGAGAGCCATAAACCCACTTGTGCCATTCTGTCCAATGGCCAACTCTCCACATGAAGTATGATCAGTAGAAATCTCAGCACTATTGTTCAATGAATCACACTTCTGCTGATCTTCTTGATTTTGCAGAAAAACAAAAGAACGTGGAAGTGGAACAGTCAGTGCACGAGTCCAAAATGCAGAACCTGCCCTGGCAGGATGAAAGTTGTGAGATATTAGCAGCCCAAAAATTTGAAGCAAAGAATGGTTATTTCTCAAGGAGATTCATTAGATAAAATAATTATAAAAGGGCTTTACGTACCAAAGGAGATCTTCAAAAGAGACTCCCTGGCAAAAGAAGCAACAACAATTACATTCATTTAGTACTCAGCAATAGGATAAATTCAAAGATCACAACTTCATCACTTGAAAGCTAATAATAAATATTTTGCTGGACTTGACAGCGAATAATAAACATTTAGCTGGAAATGCTTAAAACAATAGAGGAAAGCACACCGAAGTTATGACCAATGTTCCCACCTATACTCCCAACCCCAAACGTACCCATGTAGTCAACCTGTAATAACCAACAAAGTCTTTCTATTTAATAAAAAATTACAAACTATTATCATTGTAATATATGCCACTAAAAGACAGTATGGTCATGCAGTAAATTCCTGAAGAAAGAATGCCATACATAATAAGATTCAGTACATCTAGCTTCTAAGCCTCTCATGATGATAACAGGAAGGATTGATGTACCTACAGCACAAAATAGTAATTAGAAAAATAAATAAAAATAAATGAAAGTTAGGTCAAAGTCAAGACACTGGCAAATCTGACTTTCATCAGCATATGCAAATCCCAACAAAATATGGCTTGAAATATGCAGGTCATAATGGCCAGAGTTTATGCAACCTAAAGGGAAGTCCCCTGATTAGAATTTTCTTACACCAAAGATCTCCAATCAAGTTCTTATCACAAGAGCTAGTTAACAGCTTTAAACAAAACCCCTAAGTTATGTCTAACATCAAGTTTTCATATGTTGTTATTCTTTTTTGTTTTGTTTTGTTTAAAAAAAAAGAAGTTGTTACTCAATTGAGAAACATAATAAACTGAGCCTGATCTAGCTATAGTAGAAATTGAAAAACATTAAACAAAGAATCAACAAAATCCATCCCAAATAGACTTGAATTAACTAATACTAGCAAAACCAATATTGTCTGCCACACAGCATAATCTTGCCTATCAAAATACCAGTTACTAAATGATAGGGTGATAGAATTTTAAAAAGCCAACTATCACCCATAACAAGGAGAGTCATCAAAAATTAAAATTGGCTTATCAGTCAGGAATGTCAAGTCATCATTAACAGCTAAGTAATTTGTGGTCCTACATCCAAAAATGTTTCCATACAATTTCACCTAAGCACATTTTGTTAGCCAACAGTAGTAAAACAAATTCGTAAAACTAAGCATGGCAGATATACCCTTTATTTATCATCTTTATGCACCATTGATGTCGAAATGTCACGATTGTTACTTGTGACATTATATATGCCAGGATATTTTTATGGTGAGTCCCCAACCGATAGATATTCTTTGAGCAAACTGACCAAGAGTGCATTATGTCAAATTTATATTACTAACATACAGCAAAACAGTACAGGCAGATTAAATTATTAATCTCCACCAAACTATAAGAACATGCTTAGATACTTGCATGTGCCTGCATTAAAGACTGAATAAAAGAAGCATATGCATCAGCGCTATTTAACAATAAAAATAAAAAATAAACTTTGGAAAATACCTTTCTGAATCCCCATCCAATATTAAAAGTCTCTTCACCAAATGCTTGACTTTGCCAACATACAAAGATGATAAATTTTGCTTCTATAACATAAACATGTTTTTGAGAACCCTATATAATCCACACTATTTAATCAAATGATCCCTAACAAAATTTATGCATCCAATGAGGAGCTCTTACCTGCAATTCAGGTGCCCGGTATAATGCTGTCCCATTCAACTCCGAAAAAGCCCATCATCATAAACCATAATGGATTTCCAAAAGTAATAGGAAGAATATCAAGGTACCTGCTATAATCTTTCAGCCGAATTAAATCTCAACAACTGAAAAATAAAGAAAATATTAACTGAAAAACCAACCAATTATAATTTTACATATGGCTTCCATGATGAGTTCTTACGGAGACGTTCCACAGTTAGGAACAAAATCATCAAGAACCTATCATCTACTTCTCCCTCTTCAAACATTGCTGCACTCTGGCCAAATAAGAGGGTCTTGCAAAACTCTCATTGGTGTTATAAGAGGGTCTTGCAAAACTCTCATTGGTGTTATAGCCAAATCTAATGGAACAACTAGTAGAACCCCAGTTATATTCGTAATGTTTATCAATTGAAGATACCATTCAGTTGCTTTTGGACAAAAAAAAAAAGAATACTTAAAAAAAAGAAAAAGAAAAAGAATCGGATAAAATACCATTTCAAGGCATGTTAAGGTTTTAGTTTTACAATTCGTTTTATTTCAGCCAGTTTTCAGCAACCAAACAGATCATGTATGAATGTATGGATTAGATTAGCAAAAAAATCTCACAGAACACTAATATTTTGTGCCTCATTCCAGTTTACACTAATAGGCAGAAGGTAACCGTAATTAAGCAAAAAGTTAATGTTAGGGTTTATTTTACACTATGGAATGTCTCCATCACATAAAGGTAAAGGCAAAAAAAAATTAACGACTGCATATGACAGGTATTATGAAACGGATCGAGTACAGTTATGCACAAACTGATTTGAGTAACAATTACCATTCGAAAGTTTATTCTATGAAAATATCCCAAATCCTTCAGTTTTGTCGCTGTACTTATTCGCAGCCACGTAATTCAAATTTATTGATCTGAATTCCCGATCGTAACCATGAAAAAAAAAGATTTAACCTAACATTTCCAAATTTACTACTAAATTATCAAAGCTAACTCGTGTTGCTTATCTTTTTCTTTAAGGTTTTTCTCCGAAGCCAAACATGAATATGAATTTATTAACCTTCAGTCGCTTAAGGGACCGTTTGGAGCCTTCCTTCTGTCGAGCTTCCGTTAATTGAACCTGTGGTCATGGTTTTAGCCCCAATATATAGCCGTTGGAAGCTTGGGATCCACGCTACCTGGGCGTATGCTTGAAGCTGAGTAATAACCAATAGTTAGTTTCCACGTAATTAATAATGCGTACCGGTTGCGCGAGACTGCAATAAAAAGAAAACGGTCTCTTTTGCATAATCAGATTTACTAAAAAAGAGATTTTTCACAGACATTTCATTTTTATATTGATGTCACTTTATTTTTAAACATGTATTGACTGACAAACGGGAAGATTCTTGATGGTGTTTTTAAAATGATTTATGTTAATAATCATATCAGTTCATAGAATGTAGAATATATATATATATTTTTAATTTTTTTTAATTTTTAATTTTTAATTTTTAATTCTTTTCTCAATTATTTTTTCATAATGGTTAATTTATATAAAATATAATAAAAAATTAAAAGTTACAATAAAATAATTGAAAACTAAAAAAATATAGATTGCAACAAATGGATTAAAAAAATTATTTATATGGACTGTAATCTTTTCTCTGTTATGTAAAAGGATCAAGAATTGAAATCGTTTTTAATAATAAAAATAAAACATATGTGAGACCTATATTCAAAGCTAATAACTGGTCAATATAGCCTACGGCATCATTCATCAAGTACTCCGGGACTAGGTGAAGAAAGCAAGCAGAAGCATCCGTTAACACATGGTCGGATTTTATTATTGTCACAGTACCTATGTGATCCAGTTTTACCTTATGGCCTTCTTTTTGTCCTCTATAAACTTTTTACTTGAAAAGGCGACCGATTTGGTTGCCTCAAAATGTTCTAAGAACTAATTTTGCCTGTCTCTCTCTAGCCTCTGCTTCCTGTCTTTGCGCTAGAGTATATTCCGCAGAAAAAAAATAGAAGAAAGAAAGAAAAGATTTGTGAACCGTACCTTCATCTATCTGCACATCTGATTAATCATGTTTAAGTTTTTATGTGTTCATATCGGGTATTTCTATGTTGCTATTGCTGTTGTTCTAGTATTCCCCTTTGATATCTTCTATTTATCATCTCGTTACTTCTTATTGAGGACCCTTTGGCAGGTAGCTCTTCCATTAAAGGCAAGTTAATAGCTTAGCTTCAATCCGGTGTCTTTCATTTTCTCTCTGTTTTAATAAACTTTTTTTTTTCTATTTTTTAAATAGATGAATATGATGGATCTTTCCTGTATTTTCTTGGATGATATTCAGACCTCCAGAGAAATGGTGTAGACTACTGCCTACTGCCTTGTTTTGCAAATTGTTAAGAAAATGCATTTTTCAGTCAATTTTATCACAAATCATATCAAACCGAGTACATATGTTAGAATAAAATCTTTTGTGTTTTCTAGATGCTAATAACTGTCACATATTGAAAATTAGCAACTGCCTTACTTCTATGCTTTGTCAACCTAACCTTAAGCTATTGTATCGTAATATTTTGATATTAAAAAATAAGCTATGCATATTCTTTCATGTTGCTCATAATTATGTGCAGGTATTTTCAGATCTGGAATGTTCCGTGATTCTGTTTGTCAAATGCTTCAGC
The DNA here is from genome assembly GCA_035590515.1 of Trichilia minutiflora. Classification (NCBI taxonomy): domain Eukaryota; kingdom Viridiplantae; phylum Streptophyta; class Magnoliopsida; order Sapindales; family Meliaceae; genus Trichilia; species Trichilia minutiflora. The sequence continues at coordinate 11,475 of JAVXUL010069512.1, forward strand.
GACAGGTTAGCATACTGATATCGACACTAGTCTTTACTCTCTGGAAATATTCAGGGGAGAAATCTCCACGGATCTATACTTAAATGCCAGTTTCGTTAGCTTTTTAACCATCTAAGCTAATACTTATCCATTTTCAAAATAAATGCACGTTTGTTATTTGGCTGTTAGCTGTGGCTAGTATTGACTTTGTCTTCACAGCTACAATATTACATTAACAGTATTGCCTCGTGATTTTCAGCTTTAAATATTCAACGGCAGTACCAATGATTTTTCTTTCGGCCCTTCAATATCATGTCTTCCCTCATAGTTGGACATCCATTTATCACCCACTCTGGCTTCTCTCAAGTGTATCAACTAACTCAATTCATTTTACTGGGATGCAACTCGAGATGGGGATCTGAGGATTGAGGAATGCTTATGATTTCCTTTGCTAGATAAATGAAATTCCCGTACCTAGCTTTTGCAAGGATGTTTCCACATTGGTAGATAGGAGGGAAGGAATAAGTTAGGAAAAATAATAAGGAAATCATTCATTTTTTGGGTTAGAACAACATGTTGAGTCTCTGAGGAAAAAAAATGAATGCGTTATTCCTTCAAACCATAACTCATTCCTTTTATATGCAAAGATGGTAAGTATAAAATACAATAAAGGGAAAGAATCATTTTATACTGTTACCCTTTTACCACATCAAAACACCACGTATTGATAATTTTATACAGTTTCAACATAAAAAGGTACTATGTTCAGATTAACTTAACGGTTTCTTTTTCCTTCGTTTCTTCATGGATATGCAACATTAGACAGTCAGGAGCACCTTCATTCTTCCTTCGTATCATTACATAGATCTAACAGATGGAAGGAATAATCGATCGCATTCCTTCTTTTTCCATTTTTCTGCTTTTCTACCCTCCTTCTCAGTTCCCTTTTATTTCCTTTTACAGAACATAATGGTACTGTCTCTGTTTTACAGGTCAGATTCTGGCCTAGCTATTGGTTTAATCTATAATTATCTTTTATTAATCTCAATGAAGGCTGCCAAATTTGGTTTGTTTTTATAATATCAGATTTAATCCTAGACAAGCTCAACTCCAAGTAAACCAGTGGCGTATTCTTAATGTTATCTTTTATGATTATTAACATGTATGTAACTTGTTTTTCAGCGCTTTCTCGAGGATTCCAATGGTTGTTCCAACTTGTTCTATGGACGGCAATGGGTAAGATATAGATACATCCATCTTAATTGCGTATCCTTTCAGTTAGTGCAGTTTAATGCCTAATCATTTTTGTATTGTGGAATGTTAGATTTATTATTGGGTTTCCCGAAGCAACTTGACACTGCGTTGCACATGGACATACAAACTCTCTGCTTTTGCACCATAACTACCTGACTGCACTTACAGTCATCGCGCTGGTGATGATCAGGCGATTCCAGTGGATACTTTGAGTAGAAAATGAGTGGAATCAAACAGCCAAGTAAAGCTTCCAGCTTCCAATGGGTGACATTCCAGGGTGTACCACATCGTTTAAGTAATTTTTTTTTTTTAAATATGTTTTAAAAGTATAAAGTAAGACATTAAAAAAATGGCAAGTATTTTTGGTTTATGTTATTATTTTTTTTTTATATTGACTTTTTAAAGTTATTTAAGTTTGAAGTTGTCATTAATATTCTAAAATTACTATCAAATATATCAATTTTTTAAAATAAATTAGAGCTATAATAAATATCAAATGAAGTAAGTTATTTTCGATAAATATAAATTGAAATTAAAAATATAAATAATGTTAAAAATATAAATACTTTTATAAAACAATATAATAATTTTATATTATTGCTTTTTTGATAGATTGATGTGATAATTTTAAATAATTGTTACTATTATCATATATTTTATTTTTTTATAAAAATATAAAAAATTGAAGAGAATGAAAAGAAAAATACATAATAACCCAAATTAAAGAGTTTGTATCATAATATAACAAATATTCCCATCACGTAAAAGTTAAATAAGTGGCTTTTTCTTGAGAGCCAAGGAATAGCGCCACATGGCAGACATCCAATGGCTAATGCATTTCAAAATCACGAAATCCTTGCCCGCACGGGATTCGTCGTCCCAATTCTATATATTCTCGCTATGAACATCGCCCGGTGGAAAACAGAACAGCTGAAAATTTTCTAAACAAAAATCCCTAACTGACAAACTTCCCTCCTCAAGTCCCTTGTGTGCGTCGATTTACACAATTTGTTTGGTAAATCGATTGTATCGTGAACTAACAATCTTGAATATCAGAACGCGGCGTTTTTGGAATCTCAGGTTTGCGGCAATTTCTCTATCGATCAACGGTGTGTTGTTATTATGTAGGGTTTCTTTATCATCGTCTGCTACGATTTGACACCAAGCATCTATAATTACCAAAATCATGGTGATCGGATCCACTGTATTTGTGCTTGGACATTTATTAGGGTTATTAGGAGTTTTTTTATTATTATTGCTCTTAGGTTTAGGGTCTTTTGCAGAGGATTTTGCGATCAGATAAGAATTGGACCAACTGATTTATAAATAGATCAAGTTACAAGATTCTCTCACCGACTTTGTTTGAGAATCCGATTCTTGTGACTGGCCGTTCCTGAATTAGATTTTAGGTTTTTTATTATGTTCTGTTTAGGACTTTATTAGGTTCGGAAGATCAAAGGAGCAAAAAATCGATGGTGCTTTGTTCTTGGTGGTAGAACTGCATTCCGGAGATCATGGATTTAGATTTTCTGATACTGGTTCTTCTTCGATGGAATCGCCTATGACTTGTGGATATTCTTTGAAGGAACCGTTAATATGTAACTCTGTGCATTCATTTTCTCTCTCTTTCTTTATTATAGCATGGACGTTAAGGCTTCCAGGAGATTCACAGATAAACGAGAACGATCATTTGGACGAGCAAGAGGCCAAGGAGGAGTTTGGCCCACCAGCAAAGTTGTATGCTTTTACCATTTAGAGGGAAGGTGCAATAGGAACCCCTGTAGGTTCTTGCATGTTGAATCACCAACCCAGCACGTTAACCCTAAAATTGCAAAACAGTTACCAGAAGATAGGCCAAAGAAGAGCCTTCTCTATAATCATCCAAAGAATGCATTTCCCAGTGAATCAGACAATAGATCCCAAGATCAAATTAGAAAGAATCCCGATTATAATGGGCCTAAGAACTCATTGGCTTCGGGCAATAAAAGTGTTACTCAGAAGACCTCAGAAAAGATTTGTATTCACTGGATATCTGGCAATTGTGTGAAGGGTGATGAATGCCAGTTTTTGCATTCATGGTTTCACGGGGATGGGTTCACCATGTTGGCAAAGCTTGATGGGCACAAAAAGGTAATGCTTGTGATTAGGGACATGCTTTCTCCATATTTACTTTATCCTCTGTTAGCCTTAGATGTTCACCACTTGTGGGGTTACTCAGTATTGTATTTTTTCAGTTTCATATTATCTTGTCCAACCGTTTCTGATATTACAGTACTTATTTTCATTTATCCTTGACTTTGAATGATGTTCAATGACAGGCTGTTAGTGGAATTGCCCTGCCTTTAGGGTCTGACAAGCTTTATTCCGGCAGTAGAGATGGAACAGCTCGGCTTTGGGACTGTCAAACTGGTCAGTGTGCAGCTGTGATCAATCTTGGTGCTGAGGTTGGATCTATGATTTGCGAGGGCCCATGGGTGTTTACTGGCATGCCAAATGTTGTTAAGGTTAGCGTATAGCTTAATATATTTATTCTTTAATTGACAATGATTTTTTTTTTAATATATTGTTGGCTTTGATTGTTCTCAAAAGCTCATTTGCTTGTGTTAATTTTGCAGGCATGGAACATTGAATCATCAGTTGAACATAGCCTTAATGGACCAGTTGGCCAAGTCTATAGCATGGTTGTTGCTAATGAAATGCTTTTTACTGGGGCACAGGTAACTAGATATTGTTTAATTATTATATGGAACTGATGTAGTTTCTCTGTTACTTATTTTTTGTTATTTAATATGTGACTGCGATGTCGTATTGGTTTAACTGGGTTGACGTTCTCTTTTCTTCTTCCAAATCATTATTATGATTTCAAGCTGGATTTATGATACTGCTTAAGAGTTCTTTCTTGGAGTTAGAGTTTGATGTGGCTTGGCCTTGGAATTGCAAAATTCTTTTAAACATCTTACTGTGGGCATAACAATAGTACACTTTGCAAATTACAGTAATGAATACCATTTTGTTATGTAGATTTTCACACTATTCTCCCGTGTCACCTGTTTAACTATTATGTTGTTGCGAAATGAATAATTGGTTCGTTTGATGTTTCAGAATGGTGATATTCTGGCCTGGAAAGGCAATGCTGAAACCAAGGATCCTTTTCAACTGGCTGCATTTTTAAGAGGCCACATTCGTGCTGTGACATGCTTAGCTGTTGGAGTCAATAAGTTGTATTCTGGTTCCATGGACAATACCATAAGGGTAAGTTGGGTTTACAGAAGATTTTAACTTCTATTTTGCCGTTTTTGTCATCGGGAATGGTGCTTGCAAAGAGGTCTTTTGAATCCCTTTGGATATGTTCATGTCTTTATCTTATGATGGTATATGTTGTATGAGATTGCAATTAATTTATTGGAGGCCAATGAAGTGCAAGCATGATGGTAATTGAAATCATATATTCTTGTCTTTATTTCAATTTCCTTTTGTATGTTAGCAACATAACCCTATCAATTTTTTTTTTTTGGGGGGCATCATCTTTATTCCAGGTTTGGGACCTTGACAACTTGGAACCTCTTATGACATTGGATGGTCATACTGATGCACTGACGTCTCTTCTCTGTTGGGATCAGTATCTACTATCATGTTCATTGGACCAGACAATAAAAGTTTGGGCTGCTACTGAAGGAGGCAACTTGGAAGTAGTCTGTACACAAAATGAAGATCATGTATGTTGTTTAAAATTTTTTCTGTTCTCATATGGTTATTGGATTGGCAAAATGGAGGATCTGTCTCATTATACAATGAAATGTTACAATGTGGACTTAAAATTACTATCCTTATAATACAAGTGTTTCAGAGGATTAATAATGAAAATCTATGTTGATTGAATGCTGATGCCTGCATAAATAATGTTATGACCCTGGGCTCAGCACTTTTAGTTAGTTGAATAGAGGAATGATTTTCATGCTCTTGAATTGTTGACACCTTTATCTTACTATTACTATCTATTGTCTGCATTATATGAATGCATTTCTGTTACTGTGCTGCAGGGTAGGAAGATCCATCAGTTTTGTCTGTGAAAATATATATTTGATATTTGCTTTCTTCGTTGGCCTATTCTTATTATTTTATTATTTAAGTAATCTTATGCTCTCTCCTCTCTCTTGCTTCCAACTGCTGCTGTGCATATGGCATTGCTTTGATGCTTAGCTTGGTATAAGATTCATATGAGTTGGAATCAATTTGACTAACAGAGGACCTAGCTCATTTGTTTGCTGGACTATTGAAAGTTACTTTTAGTACTTTATAGTTTTTGTTCAAACTTTTCCACAATGTTGGTTGAGGGTCATTCTTTGAATTGCTTTATTGATTGTTTTAATTTGCATTTTCAGGGCTTGCTCGCTCTTTGCGGGATGAATGATGCAGAAGGGAAACCAGTCCTGATTTGCGGTTGCAATGATAATACCGTTCGTCTATATGAGCTGCCATCGTGAGTGTCATCTTTCTGTGTTCTTAATTTGTAAAAGTAATCAATAAGGCTGAATCCTTTTTATCTGTCTTAAAACAATTGAATTCTTTTGCATGAATTCTTTTGCATTAGGTTTTCCCTAATTTGTAAAAATAATCAATAAGGCTGAATCCTTTTTATCTGTCTTAAAACAATTGAATTCTTTTGCATTAGGTTTATCGAGAGGGGCAGGATATTTTCAAGACGTGAAGTTAGAGTAATTCAGATTGGACCGGGTGGCCTTTTTTTCACGGGTGATGGAACTGGAGTTTTGAGCGTATGGAAGTTGTTGGCAAAGCAGAGCTGAGAAATGTCGTGAACATTTGAAATTAGTTGTCCTATGAATTTGGCCAATTTGGTTTGGATAGTACATAGATTAGAAATGTTTTCAACGATTTGATGGTCTGTCAACCATTGTATATTATACATTTCATATATTGAATCATTTAGAAATGTTTTCAACGATTTGATGGTCTGTCAACCATTGTATATTATACATTTCATATATTGAATCATTCAATTGAAAAAAATAAAAGATTTGATGTTCTTTTTTTTTTTTTTCACAATGCAATAGATGAGTTTTTTCTGGTTTTATGATCAAAACTAAAGCGGGCAATAATAATAAGATATAAAGATCGTGAAGACTTTTGGTTGTAATCTCTTAACAATGTTAGAGCGCTTCTGAATTCTGATTGATGATGCCCTCTAGATTTAGCAGCACAGAATGAAGAAAATCAGGACGCTTGGCCGATGGCGATAACGCAAAATAATCATGGCATTTTTAATTTTAATTTAATACAATCTGTTTTGTGAAAATTATTATAAAATTTTTAATCCCCAGCCAATGTTTGGCGGCTCAACCGAGCCAAGCTTTGGTACAATGCAAAGATGCTGATGCAAAAGAACAGTCTTTTAGTTTCACTTTGGTCTTAGTTTTTTAAAGAAAAGACGTCTCGTGTACGTAACACTATCGTGGCCATTTTTTCCAATTCCATTTCTCCCGATAAAACCGCCGAAACTGACCCCATAATCACCATCACAACTCCTTGCTCTCAAACTTCCCTTTCTTTCCTTCTTTAATTTCTCTCAATCTTCTATCGATTCCAATTCCATATTGCTATTCATGGGTTGCAAGCTTTGTCAACGATCAAGTTTTACTATGGCAGCGGACGCAGTTTCGTTGTACTGTTCCTTGTGCCTAGTATCTCTTGTATTACTCAGCTCTTTTATAGATACGTCTATCACTTACGAAACAATCAAAGGCAATCAGCTTTTGGATCATCCCTGCGATGAAATATATGTTGTTGGGGAAGGAGAAACCCTTCACACAATCAGCGATAAGTGCAGTGACCCTTTTATCGTCGAGCAGAATCCTCATATTCATGATCCTGATGATGTTTTTCCTGGTCTTGTTATCAAGATTACTCCTTCCAAACCTAGAAAAATATTGATGTAGTTTGGTTAATTGATTATGTACTTGCCAAGATAATTAAGCAGACAACTTCTTTTTCTTTTCTTTTGGGTCCTTATTACCTTTTGTTTTCTCGTCAATCGAACAGAAAGTTATCTGTCTGTTTCAGGTATATGTCATGTCCGAGTGTCTAGACAACAGATGTAAAGCTCGCAGGAATGTTCATATTTCCTTGAATATCAACTTGTTATTTTTATTTTCATTTTCTGGGTTTTCATTACTGTCTTGTTATTTTCTGTTATTGTTAGTGAGAACAAATTAAGATACGGGAGTTGGTACAGTATATCGATGATTCAGATAGTGTTGAATTTGAATTTAAAATTTGAGCAAGTAAAATTTGAAACCTAGAACGTTAAACTTGAAGTTAGATTTTAAACTTGCCTTAAACAGTAGTTTTAAGTTTTATATTGCAAATTTCGAGTGGCTTATGAACAATACCATGATACAAATATGAATATATGATAGCCAAAGTACTTGTATACAAGTTTTTCAGTTTTCCAACTCAAAAATATGATTGTATTTGCATAAAATAAGGGTTTTAGATTAGATGGTTATATAATGCATAATGACAAGAATATGCCTTTTTTGTTTAAGTTAAGAGGGAAAAAAGGCGGCAGGTGCCCTCGTGAACAGGAGATTTTATGGAGATATGTTATTGTCTGAATTATGTTGCAATAAATTCACGAAAATAATTAAATTATCAATTATGGAATGTGATGTGAGAGGGAGAATTACATTTTCCCCTATAGTTTCAGGCTGGGACAAATTAGTCTACGCACTTACAAATTCAAACAAACTCTCCCTTAGATTTGTGGGGCTGAAATTATTATAATACCACTATTTCATGTAACACATGATTAAATTTATGTTTTTAACCCTAATCAAAATAAAAAGAGTCAACTACATTGGACTATTTTATCCTCATAATAATATTATTAATTCGGAAATGCCTATATTATTGATGTAATAGAGCACGTCATTCACAAGTACATCACTTAATATTTGATTTGTATGTTAATGCTTATGATATAAACCCAATAAAAAACATGGTCTTCACAGAAAACATGAGTCAAGTCTTCATGGACAGTGCTCCATTTTCTTTCATTGTCATAATATGGTCTTCACGATTAAAGTCGGCATGCACCATGTTAGCATGCATGTGGTTATAAAACTCCTCATGGTGAATTCCAAGATACAAAATAATTGCATCTACGTGAATAACAAGACCGGTTATAAAATTTCAATAAATCGTCAGAACCATCTTGCTTAGAACTTTTCTGTCAAGAAGCAGAGAATTTTCTTTTTGGCTTTGTGTGTATTTTTAAATGATGTTGTGGTTGCCTTGGTGTAAGTAGTCAGTTTAGGAGAATCTGTATTAAAATCTGCAGAGTTGGAGGTGGGTTTGTCTTCAATTCATGAACATTTGCAAGTTCAATTTGGGTACAATTTATGGAGATTTACAGGAGGGATTACTGCTGAATATATAAGCAGACGCAGGTTGGCTTTCTGTGGAATTGCCAAAAGGTTACAGGTTTTGTAGTGGTGATATAGTCGTCCAATTAGTGGAGAGTTGCTGTTTGTAATTGCATCGGGTTTGTGAAGCTTGCCAGGCTGTATAGGTGATCATTTTCTAAAGATTAGCAGGTTTAATTCCTGCTCAATTTCATGTCAGTTGCAGATTGAATTTCTGCTGGATTACTGATGAGTTGAAGTGACTTGGTTTGTGCAGACCTATTATTATGTGCGGATATTTTTAAATTCATTCAATCCAAACCAATTTAAATGATTAAAATTGATAATTTAAATTGACAAAAAAAATTTTTTAAATTAATTTATAAATTAATATTTTTTAAATTATTATTTATGATTTAAATTTTCTATTAAATTAAATTAAAATTATAAAATCATAAATTAAATTGTTTAATATTATTTTATAAAAATTATTATTATTATTATTATTATTATTATTATCTTTATCTTTTTTATATAATAACAAGTAATAAAAAAATTATTTCTAAAATAATTAAAATAAAATTTGCTTGTGAAACTTGTTTTTAAGTATATAATAATTAATTATTATCTTTTTAATTTTATAATATAATTTAAACAAACGATTGATTAGTTTTAAATTATATTTTTATGATTTGAATTGGGTTAATTTATACAAATTAAATTAAATTAACTTAATTTTAAATGATAATATACGAATTAATTTAAAGTTTTATTTTAAATTGATCTAAATAATAAGTATCTACCTCTGTTTACTACTTATAAAATTGATAATTCAAAGGAAAGATAATAGGATTTATATACGTTTGTGACCGTTGAGCACGAACGGCCAAATCAAATCATCAATGATCACATGTAAAAATAAATTAATCTTGCACAAAATTTATTTGTAGTTGGGTTTATATAAGGTGTATTACACATTTCAATAAAATATTAAGTGATGTACTTGTACTCTATTACAGCAATAATAATGGACATTTTCAAATTAACAATATTATTACAAGATAAAATGGTTCAAAAAATTGTTATTCACTTGCCATTTTGAGGGTGTAATTGAAATTACAATCGTCCAATGTAGTTGGCCTTTTCATTTTGATTAGGGTTAAAAACATAAAGGTTTTTGTAACTTTTGCCTGGTACTGGTAGAGGGGTCTTTGTAAGTATTTTCAATTTCATCAAAGTTTAATTTGTTTCAATCTGATTAATCTGTTCCAGCCTCAAACTATAGGGGGGAAAATGTTATTATCCCTTATGTGAGGAGTTGTAGTCATCTTTACTATCAATGATCCAGCCACCTGCAGCTACAAGTTTTTGATTCCTTTTTCTTAAAAAAGAATAATAACATTAACAATGAGTTACGTGGGCATGAATTAACTCTTTTTTTTTTTTTTTTTTTTTTTTTTAAATTTGTATAAAAAAAAACTGAAAATTTTAAATTATAAAATTTAGATAATATAAATTTTTTTAAAATTAATATATTTTGAGTTAAGTGTGAGGCGCTGATAAATCAATAGCCACATCATTTAAAAAACAAAATTTAAAATATAATTTGAGATATTTAGTATAAATTATAATTTAATTATTTGTATATAAATTATTATAAATTGACAATTAATTTAGTAATATAATTTTATTTAATAAAAAATAAAACTTTGAATATATATATATATATATATATATATATATATATATATATATCACTGTTGATGTATACAAAATTTTTTAAAATTTAGAGTAAATTCTATTAATTATTTATGTAAGGAGATATTCATGAACAACAAGCTGAAAGATTAATGAATTTGTAAGAAAATGTTGCTACGGTAGGTGGATTCATTCATTGTCATATTCTACATAATTAGAACTTGAAAGGGTCATTGAGAGTAGGTAGCTTCATTTTCTGAAAAAAAATTTTTTATGTTCTTTAATTAATCAATTATGGTCAATAGTCAATAATGATGTATCGAATAGATAAAAAATAATAACGACAATTTTGAAAATGTTGAAAGGATCCAATAGTTGCACACTGCAAACTTCCTCCACTAATCTCTTAATGGTCCTTTAATCCTTGACCCATAAAGATAAATCTTCTCGGTGGGTATTAAAATCCATGTGCGCGGAATCGGCCTAGCTACATTATGAAGATAATGGATTACGTCAAAACACATCGTATACATGATGTTGCTTACCCCCATTTTCTTTTCTTTTTGTTAGCTTTTATCTTGAGTGATGATGGCGCCATGACCCAACCAACACTGAACCATAACCACAATATATGCTCTTGAGAATATCGACTTTACTTCAGTGGTCACAAATATGGCCATCTATCTCGTGACCTTTAGTCATGCTTTTGAAGTAGAAAATGACTGGATGTGTGGGATTGTCAATGACAAATTTCCTTCCTGACATTTAGAATGAGCCAAAATATGTCAAATAATCTATGTTAATTCGTCGTTTTAAAGCTAGGGTTATACTCTGAATTTGGTTTTGATATCCAACACAGATCACGTAGATTAGGTTTGATATGGAAATCTGAAACCTCCATTCAAAGTGAATGCTAATATTTACATTTACTGTGTCAATATTCTGTCGTCTAGATAATTTTTTAAACGTACACCAATTACCCTTTGTGTAGGTGGAATCATTGGTAATTGATCTATATATATGTCCTACACAAAAAAGAAAAGATTCGATGTTGGTTTAATTTCCTGCACTTGTATATATATGGACGGATTCTTTGTGCAGAAAAACAGAAAACGACAGCAGGATTTTGAAACTGTGCGTCTGTGGCCACTCGATATCCTTTTGGTATTTATAAATTATAATTGAATGAATAAATCCTGATGACAACGAAATCAATCATGAAAACTGCAGAAAAAGAAGGACCATCATCAGAAGGTTTTCATTAGAAGTTTGGATAAAGATCAAACGGTATATTCAATAATATTCCCTTGTTACTGTGTATCTGAAGACAACATCCTCTAACAAGTTAAGGCAAGCAGATTCTGCAACTGCAAAAGCCGACATGCGATTCTCTTATAATATTTCAATTCAGAAGCTAGCAGCGAGCTGCTGGGTTGTGTCATCCTTTATACATGGTTTCTTAAGTGGGACATTCATGTCCATATATATATATATATAAAATAGTTTCTCACGTGGGACATTCATATCCATCCATAACTTAACTTAGTTTCGGCCCTTAGCGAACAACTTTTTGGTAATGCAAACATTTTTTTATCTTTGATTCTAAAGAATATACGATCAATCATGTTCATTTAATATTTTACTGAGGTATGTGAATATGTCCTATGTATATAACTTTAAAGTGGGTTTCATTTCCATGATGGCCTTTCATGATCCCAGGCAGCCGAATGAACAGCTAATCGACACGTGTTGTTTTAGTGATAGGTTATTGTAGCAAGTAAAACAATTATTCTTGCTTTACTCATGAGTCATGAAACCCTTTGCATTAACATTGCATATGGACCCTGCAAATAGAATCCCTACATATTCATTCCATTCCATTCCATTTGTTTTCGATCTTCTTCTCAACTTGCTATATTCTTTTTTTCTTTTGGTTGAAGTTAAAACTTTCTGGCCATGAAAACAGGCTTTGATCACTTTGAAGCTTAGCAGAATTAAAGCACTGGCACTGTAAGTCAACTTCCATTTGTAATATGTGCATACGAGTTTTCTTGTTTATAGAAGATAAGCTAATTGCTTCTTACATGTATATCTAGAGAGAAAGAGTTGAATTGGTCTCCGAGCATTAAATCTAGCTTATATACTACGAATTTGATTCCATCTATGTTCTCTCCTTCAATTCAAGCATTCTGCTGCTAAGTTGAATTTATAACTCTTAAGAGTTCTGTCAAAACTTGTTATCCTTGTAGTTGCATGTCTTGAGGCCATCAGAATCAGAATCAGAAACCACATGAACTGATAAAACAATTATACATATATTTATGAACCAGGCATCCAGAGTTTTGTTAGAAATTCACGGTCATAAATAATGTACAGCTAAAAATAGTTCCCGAGCAAAACATGAAGGATTATGACTTATGAGGATAAAATTCATGTTTATTTTATGGACATTATTATTTTCTTGACAACCAATTAAATTAATTATGAGCGTATATATATATATATAAAGTCATTGTCTTATACTTATTAAAAAAAAAGAGAAAAAGAGTAGTCCTTCAATGATTCTTTTATTTCTTGGCTAACATAAATACTTTTTTAACATAACAAACCTGCTATAAATACCTTTTTTTTTTCTTTTTTTTAAAGTAGTGGCTTGTCCAGATGTTGATATTTCAATTCAACCCATGATTATTTCAAAATTTCTCACCAATTTTTCAACTCATTTTCCCCCATAAAAAATAATTTATTATGATTATTTTTTTAAAATATAGTCTATAATTTGTGTTTTTATGAATTAATAATAATATATTATTAATTTATATTAAAAGTTTTTAAAAAATAAAAAAAATTAACTCTTTTAAAAGAAGGGGGAATGACAAATTCCCCCCTCCCCTCTGGTTTCTGATTATTCCAATCACCCCCTGCACAAATTTTTATGAAATCTTAGCCATTGATTATTAAAAATGGACAGCTGAGATT
>JAVXUL010069937.1:0-24786 GCA_035590515.1 Trichilia minutiflora
CAAAGTACATTTTATATCAAAAACTAGAAATATGCATAAATGGAGAGAGTTAATCATAATTTAAGTGTAAAATGATAAATTTAACCCTTAATACACATACACTTTTATGTACTCATCACTAGTATTCCGATGGCACCTTATAAAGCTTTATATGGTAGAAAATACAGAACCCCGGTATGTTGGGATGAAGTTGGTGAGAGAAAGCTTGGTGGTATCGAGTTGATTGAGATCACCGTAGAGAAAGTCAAGATCATTAAAGAGAGATTAAACATAGCCCAAGATAGACAGAAATCCTATACTGATACTCAGAGGAGAGCATTGGAGTTTGAGTTGAAGTCCTAGTTGACACAATCCAAGAGGGGGGTGAATTGGAAAAATAAAAAATTGAATTTAAATTAATATGCAAATGTTCTACGTGAATAATGCAAGAATGCTGTGCTGACAATAATTAAATGAACACACAAACTTTTATAGTGGTTTGATAATCCGTCTACGTCCACTCTTCTCGGGTGAAACCACACACACCGAGGATCACTATAATCTTAGTTTTTCTGGATCAAGAGAAACCCAATACAACTCTTTCTTAATCGGGTGAAGGGCAACCTCACAAACAACTTTCTTTTTCCCGGGTAAAGTGTAACCCACAAAGTATTCTTCCTTCACACACTGGTAAAGAGAAACCCTGATTGATTTTTAGAAATCAAAGATGAAACTCATTGAATGAGTAGATGAATAATAATTGCACTTTCTCTCACTAGAAATTAATACAGAGAATAAGAATAAAATATTGCAGAGTATTTTTGTTGCTTGATCAGAATAATATTAATTGCAATTCAACAACTGCTATTGTCTTCAAAAATCGTCGCTTAAATATCTCTATGCAATTTCCCCAACGGCCATATTTTGCCTTATTAATGATGGTATTTAATGCGTCTGAAACTAGCCGTTATGACTTGATTTCTACAAGGGTATCGATACGTTGACACGGAGTATCGATACGTTTAAGAATTCTGCCTTGAAGGTTTTGATACACTTCCTATGGTATTGGAACCTTTTAACGTAAATGAAATCATGTCCGTCATGAGGGTTTCGAAATGTCTTCAGTGAGTTCCCAAGGTATCGATACGTTTGAAGTCTTCTTCCCAGGGTATCGATACGTTTGGTCTGAGGTATCGAAACGTTGAGTTCTTCATCAAGGGTATCGATACGTTGAGGTCAGGGTATCGATACTCGGGCTGATTTTTAGCACTGTAGCTTAAAGGTTTCGATACGTTTAAGCAACGTATTGATACGTTTGTTCTATGATGAGCTTTTCTTGATACTTTCTCAATATTTTCTTCACCTGTAAACATGTATATACTTCCAAAGACCAAGTGAATTTGTTATATGCTCGTATATTGAATAATCGATCTCAAAATCAACATAAAGCACAATTTCAATATAATTATTTTGGTATTATCAAAAACATATGATTAATCACCAAAGATTAATTCAACATAAAATCAATTTAATCAAAAATTAATTCAACATTTGTATCATTAAAAATACATTAAAGACATCATGAGTTAGGTGATCAGATTTTTTTGAAAGTATTGCCTTGGAAAGGTATAATTAGATTCAAGAATCGAGGAAAGTTGCATCCTCGATGTATTAGACCCTTCGATATTATGGAAAGAATAGGCCTAGTAGCTTATAGATTGGATTTGCCATCACAGCTGAGTAGGATATATAATGTATTCTATATATCTATGCTCAAGAAGTATGTGTTAGATCCTTCGCATATACTTGAGACACCACCGGTTGATTTGAGAGAGGATTTTAATTGTGTGGTACAACCGGTGAGGATTCTTGATTGACAAGAGCGGGTCTTGAGAAATAAGACTATTCTGATGGTGAAAGTCTTATGACAGAGTGCCACAGTTGAGGAGATGACTTGGAAGCCAGAGAGTCTGATGAGATGACAATATCCACACCTTTTCCAATTTTGAGGTACATTTTTAGCCAAAAGGAAAGGTCTTTGAATATTCTATGTGATGTATGTTTTATTACTGTTTTATTCTATAGAAGCTCCAGTTCCTTCTCCTAGTATTAAATAACAAGTGAGGTATTCTAAAATACCTTTATTTGATTATTAGGGGAAAAGGGGAGCTCTATACTTAGTATTATTTTTATTCTGCATACTCATTATGTCATACAAAATTTTGAGGACAAAATTCAATTAAGGGGGGAGTTGTAAAACTCGTCCATTAGCATTATGGGCATAATGGTAAATCCTTCAAGAGTTTTCGTGTATTTTATCATGTTTAGATTATGAACGAGAGGGTATAAAACTTGAAGAATGTGTTTTGAACAAGATTAAGGTGTAGGATATGGGTCTACGAGAAAGAACTGAATTTTTGACCCTAAAATTAGCTCTAATTGAGAAAAATTCCTTTTTTGTAAAGCTCGAAGAGAGCTTTCATTTGATATATTATGGGTTCTAAGCAGATATCCGAGCCAAAAGTTATGGCCATTTGAAGTGATAACCCTCAAAAGAAGGACTAGAAGCAAAGGTATCGATACGTTTGGGGAAATTTATCGATACGTTGAGGTTCAGGCTAAGGGTATCATTACCTTTAGAGAAGGTATCGACACCTTTTAGTATGGATCCATCAAGGTATCGATACCTTGAGGGCACTGTAGGCCAAACCTATCGACACGTTGGTGACGGTGATGAAGTCCGCTTGCGATGAAAGGTATCAATACGTTGAGGAAGGTATCGACACCTTGTAGGCTTGTGAACAGTATTTTGGCCAAACGTATCAATCCGTTGCAGGAAAAATGCCAAACATATCGATATATTTTGAAACGTATTGTCACCTTTAGGGATTGTATAGTCTATATGCGTCGGGCAGGGGGATTGTCTTCCCTATTTGGTTTCTTTGCTTCTCTCTATACCATAATAGCAAAAACCATTCTCTCTGACCATTAAGACCGATCTCAGCCATTCCTCTACCAAACTTCACCATTTTGGTTCGTATAAACTCAGAACCAACACGAAACCCAAAAACGTCCTCTGATCGGAGTTCCACGCGATGGTTCGCGAGGAATTACGAAGAAAAGGTGATGGTGAGTAGTACTTGAGTAAGAGAATCGAGGAAAGAGGAACTTAGAACACTTCTACCATCTTGGATAAGTTTATCACTAAGCTTATTTCTCTATTTTAAGCCTTCATTGTGCATAAATCACGAGAATAGGTTTTAGGGTTACTATTCACAAAACCTTATAAATTTGGAGGTTTTTTAATTTACCATCAGTATCGATAGATTAGAGGGCTTTGATAGCTAATAGTGTTAAAATTGATGAGAAATATGAGTTCAAGGAGCGAGATTGTGAAGGGCTCTATGTTTAGAAAGAGAAAAGGGTAGAGAGAGAGAAAAGTACGAGAGTTGCATGAACATGCATTGCATCATGCACGTACATGTGTTCAGATCGTGAATCTATGTTTGTATATGTATCCAAGAGCGACAGTCGAGACGAGTGATCTCCGTCGCGAGGAGGATATCGAGAGGATGGTTTCTCACCCTAGGATAGTGAGTGGACATGTTTCTTTCCCTTCACCTCTATTATTATTATTTATGAATGAACATAATGCTAGAGATGATAGCATGTGAATAATTGTATATATATGAATGTATGTATATGGATACATAACTAAAATGAGGAGGCGTTAGATGTATGTTGTGTGGTGGCCGGGATGGCCCCTTGTTTGTGATAGAAATATGTTCAATCTGAAACCTAGATTACCATGAATGTGAGGCTGAAGGCCTAATATTGATTTTGTGATTGTGAGGTCGGGGTGCCATATTTGTTTATTTGGCTTTATGAGCCAGCATGTCTTATTTATCGTTTTGGCCATATGACCCACAGATGATATTTTTGGCCAGGTGAGCCAACAGTTATTTGATTTGCCCTAATGGGCTATTGATATCGATTTATGATTTTGTGTGCCATGTCATTTACTATCTATAGGTGAGAATTAACCATACAGCTCTTAGGGAGTGGGTTGAATCCAATAAATCCAGAGGTGAGGATTGTCTATACAGCTCATGTGGAGTGGGTGGAATCCAATAGGTCTTGGAGTATGGATTGCCCATACAGTCCAAGATGGGATGGGTGGAATCCACATATCTTGGCTAAAACATGCTAGCCTTATTCTGTTATATTAGACATAGGCACACATCCCCAACCAGGATTACGGATCGACCATACAACTCAGATGGAGTGGATGAGATCCTATAGACCAAGGGGCTATACATATTTGAGATTAAATCAATTTTCTAGATATATATATGATGTCACATTTCACTATGCTTAATTTACATGATTACGAGGGTTTTTCATAATCAGTGTTTGGGACTCTGATTTATGTTTGTTATTTTTCTACTCATTGAGTATTTTTTCAAACACTCACCCCTCACTTCCTATTTCAGATTAGTGTAGTCGGGCGCGGTATAGCATAGCTGAAGCGAGACTTCAGTATAGGTTTTAGGTACTCAACTTAGGATTTTTACATTATGGTCCACTGTATGTAAAAACATTTGTAATAAAGTAATTTGATGTATTTGGCTTGGCCAGGAATATTTTGTAATGTATTTTGAGAAAATACATTTGTAATATATGTATGTTTTAAAATCTTCCATTTTATATTATTTTACTTATTTTTAAAAATGAGTTTGAAAATAGGTATTAATGCCTTGAGGCTCCTAGAACTGCATTCTAAGTGATAGGATGTATTTCTGGGATTCGTGGCGATTGCCACGTGATCGACTAAGGTCAGGACATGACAAGTTCAGCTACCTACTCTTATTATTAAATTCAACGCGAGAAGTAATTTCCTCGAGCCGAGGGGAGACCATGGGAAATGTGACTCCTAAAGAGGCTCTTGACTACATGCTCCTCCACATGCACAGAGTAAGTGCCTTCGTTTACCTAAGCTTTGTTGATTATATAATTGGTGGTCCGAGAATGGCACTAACCTTGATTTGTTTCTTTGTATAGAATGCCTTTATGCTAGACTTGTTCATAGATGACCTGAAAAATGCCATTGACTTCAGGGAATAGGCCATGAGAATGGTGAGGAAGGTGGAGATAAAGGCCCAGGTAAGGATAAATGAGGCTTGGGAGGAGGCATCTTAGAAAGAAGTAGAATTATTGGCCTAGATTACCACCTTGGAGGAAGAAAGAGCTCTACAGAATGCGGAGGTAGCTACTTTGACCTCTAAACTTTCAAATGCTGAGAACAAGGTCAACACCCTCTCTATCGAGTACAAACAATTGGAGAGGATTAGGCAGATTCTGTCTGACAAACATAATCAGTTGATCGACCTCTATCGGGCCTTGAAGATAGAAGAAACCCGTTTGAAAGAGCAACTCTCCATAACAATGATGGATGTTATACACTTTGAGAACCAATATGAGCATCTTTTTATGGAGCATGGTCTGTTGGAAGGGGAGCTCAAAAAGATGCAAAGGTCCCTAATAAATTTGAAGAGAGAAATGGAACATGTCCCAGCTCGGTTAGAATCTCATTATGACAAGGTGGTCAATGATAGGGTGGACTTGACCAGCCGACTCTTCCTTTAGGAATATCCTGAAATGGACCTTTGCTGGTTGTTTGACCAACTGGGTAATGAAGTTTCAGGGACCTCCCATCCATTCGCAGAGGGTATCATTCCTGAAGCTGCTCCTCAGGTTCTGATGGATAATGCCAATAAAGAGAGGTCGAATACCAAGGATCGCCCTAATACTTTAATAGCAGATAGTCCCTCTGAGACAGGCGCTACAAGCTCTAAGGGACAAGAACACCAAGTCCTAAGGATGAACAATGAAGAAGCCCTCGATACTTCCCAAGCTGAGGTGAACCCTATTATGGTCTCTTCTGATGAAGAGGATGAGGGACTCAACCCCCTTTGGGATCAAATCAAGGATCCTTGATGTAAAACACATTAATTGTACTTATTGAAATCATATACTTGTATAGCTTCCATTCTTTTTGTATGTTTACTCTTTGTCTTTTGCTTCGTTGAGAGCTTGGCTTGTATGAGATTATTGTCCTCGAGTCATTTGGTGTAACTGGTATATTTTTGTAAACCAAGACACACTCATTTATTCATTATTAATGAAAACAAGGAACTTTTACTTCATACTTTTAACTGTTAGACTTTATCTACTTTGCTGCTTTTAATACTTGGTCGCTATATGAATGAAAACCAATTAATTAATTAGTATCCCAGTGTTGAATAGCTTGATTAGTGACTCATACTTTCAAGGTTTAGAAGTCGATGGGGCAGTAAGCCTGATAGTGCTCGGGGAAACGATGGTGCCAAGAAAAAGCTTAACTAGTCCTCGTGTATTTTAGGACTCAAAGGCCAACCGAGGTACTAGGAGAAGGAAACAACTCAACTAGGAGAAAACTCAACCAGGAGATAAACTCAACTAGGATCAAGCTTAACTAGTCCTCGGATATTTTAGGGCTCAAAGACCAACCGAAGAACTAGGAGAAGGCTCAACTAGTTTTCAGAAAAACCAAGATACTAGGAGAAAGTTTGACTAGGAGATAAACTCAACTAGTAGAAGGCTTAACTAGTCCTCGGACATTTTAGGACTCAAAGGCCGACCGAAGGACTAAGAGAAGACTCAACTAGTTATCGAACATTTTAGGGCTCTAAGGCTAATCAAAAAACTAGGAGAAGGCTCAACTAGTTCTCAAGAAAACTGAGATACTAAGAGAAAGCTCGATTAGGAGAAAATTCAACCAGGAGAAAGGTCGACTAGTCCTTGGGCATTTTTGAGCTCAAGGGACAACCAAAGGACTAGGAGAAAGGCTCAACTAGGAGCAAAACTCGACTAAGAGAAAAGCTCAACTGGGAGAAATGTCAACTAGTCCTCGGGATTTTAGGACTTAATGGCCAATTAAGACACTAGGAGAAAGCTCGACTAGTCCTTAGGCGTTTTAGGGCTCAAGGGCCAATCGAGGGACTAGGATAAGAACTCAACTAAGAGTAAACTCAACTAGTAGAAAAGCTCAACCGGGAGAAATCTCAACCAAGAGAAGGCTCGACTAGTCCTTGGGTGTTTTAGGGCTCAAGGGCCAACCGAGGGAATAAAAGAAGGGCTCAACTAGGAATAAAACTTGACTAGGAGGAAAACTCAACTGGGAGTAAGTCTCAACTAGGAGAAATTCAATGAGGAGAAGGTTCAACTAATCCTCGGGATTTTAGGGTTCAATGGCCAACTGAGACACTAAGAGAAGGCTCAATTGGGAGAAAACTCAACCAGAAGAAAGCTAGACTAATCCTCGGGCATTTTAGAGCTCCAGGACCAATCGAGGGACTAGGAGAAGCCTCAACTAGTCCTCAAAAAAATCAAGATCCTAGGAGAAAGCTCTATTGGTAGAAAACTTGACTAGGAGAAAGCTCAATTGGGAGAAATCTCAACTAGGAGAATACTATTGCACTCATTTTCAAAGATTTGGGAGACATTTTTATATAAAAAGGCCATTTTATTGTTGATCAGAAAAATTACAATGTGTGGTGGCGTTATAGGTTCCTGCTCGGACTGCTCAAACTATCCGATAGGGACCTTCCCAATTAGTGCCTAGGGATCTCTCTGTCGTTACTCGCGTATTAAGGGTAATCCTTTTGAGTACCAAGTCCCCCTCTCGAAAAGATCTCGACTTGACCCTCTTGTTGTAGGATCATACGATTCTTTGCTGAAGGGTAGCCATCCTTATCGAAGCCTTGTCTCTTGATTCCTCTCATAAATCCTATTCAAGACGCATGATTTGTTGGTTTGCTTTTTCATCAAATTGGAGGGTCCAGAATGTCGGTATATCCATTTCAGCAAGGACTACTACTTCAAATTCATAAGCCAGGAAGTGAGGGATCTCCCCGGTGGTGACCTTGACCATTGTTCTGTATACTCATAAGACCTTTGGAAGCTCTTCTACCTAGGCCCCCTTCTTTTCCCCCAACCTTTTCTTTAACAACTTTTTTATGGTTTGGTTGGCGGCTTCTACCTTCCCGTCTGCTTTTAAGTGAGCCGGGGAAGCAATCCTCAAGTCTATATTCCAATTGTTACATAAATCCTCTAATCCCCTGTACATATTGGGGGATGACATGCCTGTAGAGGATATTCTTTTGAATGAAAGTAATTGTGTTCTTTTCTGTAATTTTGGATAAGGGATCGACTTCAACCCATTTGGTGAATTAGTCAATGGCCATGATTGCATACTTGGTCTATGCTTGGGCGGTAGGGAAAAGACCTATCAGATTGAGCCCCCATTAGGCAAAGGGCCATGGACTTAATAACGTGGTCAAGTTCTCGGGGGGCTATCGTGGGACATTTGCATGTAACTGACAAGTGTGACATCTCTAAACCAGGTTATAGGAATCTTTCTTTATAGTTTGCCAGAAGTATCCTTGCCTCAGCACCCTGTCGACTAGATTTCTATTGTCACTGTGATTTCTACAAGTTCCCTAATGCATCTCCTCTAGTACCTCCCGAGCTTTTTGTGGTCTAAAACATCTTAGATAGGGGGACTGATACCCCTCTTGTAGAGTACGCCATCTATTATACAAAACCTAACAGCCTTTCTCTTAAGTCTGAAGGCTTCATCCTTGTCAAGAAGAAACTCCCCCTCTTCAAGATACTTCTTGATAGGATCCATCCATATACCTTATTCCTCCATGGTCAGCATCACGCGATTGTCCTCAGATGAACAAATACTTCTTTGGCTCAGTTTTTTTATCATAATCATTCTCAGGATACTCTTAGTGAAAATCGATGCGAGTTTTGCTAAGGTATCAACGCGGGAGTTCTCGAATCAAGGAATTCTTTATACCTCCACCTTGTCAAACTGACTAATCAGCTGGAGGGTCCTTGAAAGGTAAGCCTTCGTGTTCTCTTCCCGGGCTTGATAGGTTCTGTTCACGTGATTCACCAAGAGTTGTGAGTCGCTACTCACCACTAAGGTGAGTATTTTGACTTCCCGAGCAATTCTTAAAGCTGCTAGCAAAGCTTCATATTCTACTTAATTGTTAGTCACAGGAAAAGAAAATTGAAGAGCATAAATAACCTCTTCTTCTTTTGGTCCTATCAGGATGATTCCAGCTCCACCTCTGCTCGCGTTTGATGACCCATCTATCCATAGGTGCCAGATAGGTGGACTATTAGGAGTAAATTGGCCTTCTTCCATTATTCTGGACTGTCTTGCTGAGAGTTGTAAGACTCTCAACACTTCTATCACAGTCTTCTCGATCACAAAGTCAGTTAGAACTTGCCCCTTGATGGTTTTCTGGGGTCGAAACTCGATGTCGAATTCACTGAGCTCTATTGACCACTTGACAAGTCTTCCTATGCTTTTGGCATATTCATACACCATAGATAAGGGAGCTCTCAGGGGTGTGAAGTTGTATTTGTCCATTTTCCCGACTCTCCTGGGTCGATCCTCAGTAGGTATGATCCTCGGGGGTCTTTCACCTTTTTAGTTCTCAAGTTAGAACCTTCCCTGACCTCTAACCCTCTTGTCAGTGTTGCGGGTAGTCTCTTTTGGCTGGGGTTGGGAGGCCTTCTTCTCTTATCCTTAAGAGCATTTCCCCTTTCATCTCGACCTCATCCAATAGCTTGGTCTTAACCCCCTGATAAATGTCCATCATTCATCAATGGATGGCATACCATGGTCTTTCCAGCCTTAGACCCTTCTTTAAGCCTTCTAACGCTAGAGGGTGATGGTATACACTTAATTCCATGATTTTTTCATGGTTCTTCATCATGAAATCCTTCAAAGTTTCTTTAAGACCTTACTGTATTGATAGCAGGGTGCTCAGGCTTTGGCTCATGGTTATAGCTCCTCTGAATTCATTCTCAAAGGCAGCCACCAGCCGACCAAAGTTATTGATACTGGCAGGTGGCAGATTCTTATGCCAGCGTCTGTCTGGCCTCTCCAATGTTAAGGGGAACGACCTGCACATTTATAGTTTGATTAGGCCTTGGAATGCCATCATCTCCCTGAATGTATCTATATGTAGGAAAAGATCGCTTCTCCCAGTGTATGGAGCCAGTGGTGGTATCTTGAATTTTCTGGGGAGGCAAAGTGCCAAGATTTTCTTTGAGAGATGAGACGTGAATATGGAAGTGTGGGGGCTTTCAGCTTTCAGGCTTTCTCTTGGCTCAGCTACCCTTTGTGCTCCCATTTCTCATAACATTCCCCTCACACACTCTTCCACTTCCTTTCTGCTAGCAGCTACTGCCTCTTCCCTTTTGCAAGCGTGCTGTTCATTCAAGTAAAAACTCATATCAGTAGGGATCAAACTAGGTTCTTTTCTTGACCTATTTGGTACACTTGGTTCTCTGTCTATGTTCTCCTTTCTTCGTTCGTATTCCTTATAGATTTTGAAGGTGGTGTTGACCCTTTAAGAAATGTAGGGTTCCTCTACTAACCTTTTAGTCATCTTGGCTTTTCCTTTCTATTCTATAGTCAGCCGAGGTCTAGATGTTTGGCCAAACATCCTCGACATCCTCCAAGCTCCTTCCATGCTATCGTTGCGCGTCACTTGACTCTCTTATTCTTCAGACAAAAATGGTAATCGTTCTCCACTAGAGGGGATGGTTTCCTTGGCCATTTGTTGTCTAATCTCCATGAGCTCTTTCTCCAATGCCTCTACTTAGTTTTCCAGGATGCTCGTTATGTATTCATTGTTTGTCTAAGGTCGACGGGTAGGGGGTAGGTTGCTAAGCTTGAGACTCACTACTGAAGCCTTCTCCCCACCTCACGCCGTGCTTTCTCCGGAGCTTGAACTTCCCATCTCTTTTCTTCGCTCTGCCATCTTCTGAGGACTTAAGCCTACTCTAACCAGACTCTTTTCCTTGCTACCAAACGATAAGGTAACTGACTTTTCTTTTGATTCTCACAGATGGTAAAAACTGTTGGTGTATAAAATGTCTGGTGACGTTCTACCACCAACAAGGAATAGTCTAGTGGGTAGAGCAGCTATGATGCAATTGAGATTCTGCCAAAGATTCCTTGTAAAACAGTAACACCTGGGACTAACACCGAGAGGATTTTCTGACAGAAAAACTCTGATGCTTAAGTCAGTGAGGGTGAAAGAAAGAGAGAAGGAAAAGTAGAGTGAGTGAAAGATAGATAGAATAAGGAAATTCCCTGCTCCAAAGAAAGATTAAAGGAGTTTTAAAAAAAAAACTCCCTTGTGTGTTGTGGCTCTCCCCTTTTTATAGGGCTCTTGAAAGACTGTTGAAGGTGACTTAGCATCAGAGAATGGGAATGATAGGACCGCTTGCTCTTGGGCAGTGTGCTAGCCGTATTCATTTAGGAACTATACTGTCATACTGAAGATTTGCAGGCCTTGCCACCATCACATCATCTTAAATTCGATGAATGATGAGACAGTAGCTTCTATGACAGGACAACACTTCAGGCTATAGGACTTTCTATGCTTTTCTTAATCATTCCATTTTTATAGTAACTATCAGGAAGAAGGAGTCCTCGGGGTCTGGAGAATAGAGTCCTTGGGACCCAGGATGAAGGATCCTCGGGTGTAAGAGAGGGGAGCCCTCGAAATGTAGAAGGCCTGAAACCTCAGGTCCGAAAGGGAGGAGTCCTCAGGATGTTGAAGGCAAGAGTCTTTGGGTCCGGGAGGGAGGAGTTCTCAGGATGTTGAAGGTACGAGTCCTCGGGTCTAGGAGGGAAGAGTCCTCGGGATGTTGAAGGTAGGAGTCCTCGGGTTCGGGAGAAAAGAGTCCTCGGGATGTTGAAAGTAGGAGTCCTCAGGTTCAGAAGGGAGGAGTCCTCGGGATGTTTGGGGGGTCCTCCACGTGTCATCCTTATTTTTACCCCAACACTCTCTTTTATAATAAAACTTTCTCTTTTTATATAATATTTTTCTAAGTTATTAGCTAAGACTAGGAGGTTAATATTAAGGATGCATAGTATGTTTTCTAGATCCTATCTTTATTTTTAATGTCTAAGTTCTTTTCATTAATTGTATATTTATATTTTGAACATTAAAACTCTTTAATTCTTTGTATACATTTAGCACATTGAATGCTTGAAAATATATTCATTGTAGACATATGGCACAAAGTATACTTTAAACTTTTAAATTATCTTAAACATTTTTTATTAAATAATTTTATCAATTAATTTAAAGACATATTTTTAATCAAATATTGATATTGTTTAAGAAAATATATTTTCAAAGCATAAAATGATTTTTATTTTCCAATTACGATAACTCTTTAGTTAATCTCAATTAGGTTAAAACAAAAGATCTAATTTACTAACCATCATCCTAAATTATTAATTTTCAAAGCCTTAGTGTTTTAATTTGTATTAAATCTTCATTTGGTAATTCTTTCTTTAAAATTAATCCGTCATTTATTCTATCTTTTCTATTGGACCTTAACTTAGATATAATCCAATTAGACTCTTGGAAAAAACACTCCTTGTGTATACGACACTTAGACTTACCAGACTATACTATAGCAAGATTACCCATACTTGGGTATAATAATCTAATTGAGATCAAATTTTTGATATCGTTGTCGCAGAGTGTAATTAATTAAGATAAAATTAGCCTTATGGAAGGCTGAGCCTCCTGCAAGTTTTGTTTTTACTTATTTTCTTACATTTTATTTTATTGTAATTTATTTACTTGTTATCTATTTTCTTCCAATTTAGTTGTTGTTATTTTTATTTATGTTAAAAGGAAGACTTTGTTATCTCTTCTTATAATTTTATCTTGTTTATATTTTTGTTAAGAGAAAAGCTTTGCCACCTCTTTCATAATTTTATCTTGTTTATTTTTTTGTTACGTGAAAAGGCTTTGCCAACTCTTTTATATTATTATGCTAACATTCTCTTTTGTTAATTTATAATTATCATATGTTTTATTTTGTTTTATTTTGTTTATACTCAATCGGTATCATAATCCACATTCAAGGCGTTTCATGATAGGTAATCCTTAAACTTTCTTTAGAATTTATTTGATTCATCTTTATCATTACACACTTCTAGTATCATGGCTGATAATTAAAGCATTTAAGGAGAAAATGAAAATCCTCTAATTAGAATTATACGTGAATATTTGCGACCTCCTCAACATTCTACTCCTTCTTGCTTCATTTTTTCCCTTAATACAAACAACTTTATATTTAAACTGAGTATGATTCCTTTGCTTCTTAATTTTTATGTCTTAGAATCTAAAAGTCATTACTTGCATTTAAAAGAATTTAAAAGAATTTACATAACTTTCAATGATTAAACATGTAGTGAAGAAATTATTAAGCTTAAGTAATTCCCTTTCTCTTTAAAAGATAAAGATAAAACTTGGCTTAATTCTTTAAGACCTAGATAATTGGAACTTGGAATGAAATGCAAATTGAATTTTTGAAAAAAAATTTCCTAATTCATAAAACAAATGCTTCAAAAGACAAATTAAAATTTTTTTATAAAAAGAAAATGAAATATATTTTCAATGTTAAAAAAGTTTTAAAGATTTGTTAAATTGATATCCGCATCATGTTTTAAAAAATGGCATACAATTAGTTTTTTCTATTACGGTTTAATACCTAAGACCAAATAATTTTTTGAAACTCTGTGTAATAGAGAATTTTTGGAAAAAGATTCAGATGAAGTAATAGATTATTTAGACCACTTAGCCGAAAATTCACAATCTTGGCACACCATTAGTTCTTCATAAAATTTGATCAGATTATATCTAATCTAATTAATTCTAGTTAAAAAAAATATAATTAAAGTCAAAAAGATGATCTAAATGCTATAATTATTAGTTTGACAAGAAAGATTGAAGCCATGGAACTTAGAAAAGCAAAAGATGTCAAATTCATTAAGTATGAAGATGTTTGCAATAATGAATACCCAAACCTTTCAGTGCTCAGAAAAGCCATACATGAACAAATAAATGTCATAGATTATGCTCAGAAGTCTTACTCATCCCCATTCTCCATTACTTATAATCCAAATTGGCGAAATAATCCAAACTTTAGTTAAAGAAATAACTATAATGCCTAGACAACTCAGCCACAAAGGCCTTTCAATCTTCCTTTATATAATCAGTCAAAGTTAAAACCCTTGAAAAAATCATGTATGCATTTATTAAAAAGTAAGAGTTATTCAACAATTAAACAGCTCAATTATTAATTGATTTGAAAGATACTCTTGGAAAATTTGCATTAGCATTTAACATTAATGAGAAAGGTAAGTTTTTATCTCAATCACAACCAACCCAAAAAGTTAATCAAACTCAAAAGTTGACCAGCACATGGACTAAGTTAAATCGGTTACTACTCTTTGTCGTGTTAAGGTTGTTAAAAAGCACATTGTTAATACATATGAGAAAAGAGAATCAATTTCTATGAGTAAAGAAGGGCTTGATAAACTTACACCTATTGTAAATAAGACCGAACCAAAACCTATGCCACCATTTTCTCATGCATTAATCTCTCCAAAGAAACCAAACCATAATTCAGAAATTTATAAGATTTTTAAACAAGTAAAGATCGATATTCCTTTGTTTGATGTGATTAAACAAGTACCCTCTTACTCTAAATTTTTGAAAGACTTGTCCATAGTAAAAAACTAAATGTGAAAAAATAACTGTTCTAGATGAACAAGTAAGTACAATTCTTCAGAATAATAATACAATAAAGTACAAAGATCCAGGTTGTCCAATAATCTCATGCATTATTGGAGATCATAAAATTGAACAAGCTTTACTTGATCTTGGTGCTAGTGTAAACTTACTTTTATATTCAGTTTATCAATAGCTCAACTAAGGTGAGTTAAAACCAACATCTGTAACTCTTTTACTTGCCAATTGATCAATGAAAATGCCAAGAGAAATTATAGAAGATATGTTAGTTCAAATTAATAAATTCATTTATCTAGTAGATTTTATTATTTTGGATACACAATTTATGAAAATGGGTAATACAATTCTAGTTATTTTAGGACATCCATTTTTGATAACTTCTAATACCTTGATTAATTGTAGGAATAGAGTCATGAAATTATCATTTGGTAATATGACATGGGATCATTGGAAATATTGTATAAGACCAATTTTAAAAAGGGAATTTTTTAATCTTTTAGAAATATGTTTAGTTAACTCATATAAATCAAGTATGCCATTAGAGCATGAGATTTCTAACATTTGTTCATTACTTTATTATACATAGGTGATAGAGAGCAAAGGATGAAAGCCACACTATGAAGATTTAGGACAATTAAATGCCAACAAATAAGGTAAAGTTCTCAAGTAGGAGTTAAGGACCTTACTTGAAGGATTTAAGTACGCTTCTTATAGAGACGGATACATTTTTTCAGTTATCATTTCTTTTACTCTCACGTGTGAAAAAGGAGGAATTGTCTACCCTATTCCTAATAATAAGTTCAATATAGGTAATACCTACAAGATTTGAAATCATAATTGTCAAAAATAAAAAGGTAAGTCATTTTCAATGTAAATTTCTAAAAAATTAAATAATGTCTCTAAAAAAAATCTTCTTCCTTTATCATTTTTTGACTAGATTTTAGGTCATCTTTACTACTATTTTTTTGATGATTATTCGGGTTATTATCAACTTCTCATTGCACGATTGAATGATCCATTCATTGTAAAATGCTTGTACCCTTTTGGAGCTGTTGATATTAAAAATCCTAGAAATGGTCATGTGTTTAAAGTAAATAGACAAAGATTCAAACTATTTTTATAAAATAAAGACTTATAGGAAGAAATTATCCCTCTTTTTGATCCTTCTTACGAGAAAATTTATTCTAAAGGTTAATTTTCAATTTTACTAGCAATTTTTGCGTTGTTTTTGTAGGATTGTTTGTAAACTTTGTTTTTTGTTTTTATTATTTTT
Organism: Trichilia minutiflora; assembly: GCA_035590515.1. Taxonomy (NCBI): domain Eukaryota; kingdom Viridiplantae; phylum Streptophyta; class Magnoliopsida; order Sapindales; family Meliaceae; genus Trichilia; species Trichilia minutiflora. The sequence continues at coordinate 15,946 of JAVXUL010069937.1, forward strand.
TTGGGTTAAGTGGTGGATAACAACACTTTATGTCATTTCAAGTTGATTTTTAGTTCTCCAAAAATAGTTAAGCAGTTAAAAAAAACTCTTTACTTCCTTCTTTTTTTTGAAAATAGATGAAATTCTTTTGAAACTGCAAAAATATTTTCCTTTTCTTCTTGTAAATAGTTTGATAAAAATTTACAAAATCAGGATGACAAGATTAAGGGTACTCATGGATAATGGTATGCCTCAGGATATAAGATTATTAATTGAAGGAAAGATTCAATTAGGTGGGGAATCTTTTAATTCTTTTATTCCTCACATGTCTGGTTTAGGTAAGAAAAGGTTCGATTAGATGGGGAATCTTCTGATTCTTTTGCTCTTCATATGTTTGGTTTAGGTAAGAGCTCTTATACTAAAAAACACATAGCAAAAAAATTCAGAGTTTATCATAAATGTGTATGATGGACTTGTGACACGTAATATCATTCTTTAGGTTTTCTTTTCATGAATCGAGAAGATAAGATTAGATTCATTAAGGATGGACTGAGTAAGGAGTCTTTAGATGACATTCTATTGACTCTTAAGACGCATTCTTATGAATCCATGGAACGATAACTTCTCAAATTATGAGATATATTTTTGGATGAGTATGAACGATATAGTTTTAAGAATCTGACTATAAACGACTCTGTTTATTAATTTTTAAGAAAATTGGATGAGAACCCTATCCTTAACCCATAGAGAGCATTCAAGCCGTTACTGGACGTAAAACCAGAAGAAGATGTGAGCCATAATCACAACTATCAGTAAATAAGTGTGTTTTTTTCAATTTTTATATATGTGTTGTTATCTTCTTTTTAACTTTTATGTGTGCTTACTATTTACTTTTTGAATTTTTACTACTTATTTTCAAATCATTTGTCATTTCAGTCGAGCTACCTAAATAGATGTCGTTATGTTGTTTTTCTTTTTCTCTATAAATATGCATAATCACTCTCTTCACTCTCAAGGTTAAGCTAAATGTAAAAATGAAAAATCTTTTAGTTTATTAGATTCGTAGTTTATATGTCTTTTGTGGATCTAGTTCTAAAAAAGATATAGAGTTTATTAATACAACAAATAATCTGGAAAGGATATTAACCGAGAGAAGATTTCATTTGATGTATGAGGGAGGTAGTCTTGAGTTAATGGCGTGTGTGTCCTCAGCTATATTTGTAAGCAACAATCAAGTTTTAGGTATTATTCTTATACCTTTAACTGTAGGGAATATTACATGGGTTAACAATAGGAGAGAAGCTATAGGTATCTTCTATGCATGAGTGCATTGTCAGAATGATCTGTAATTCTGATGCTTTTATATACCTACCAAGTGGTTTTGGTACTTCAGAAGAATTTTTTTCAAGTTTGTTCTTGGGCCTAACTAAATATTTACCAAAAAACTATAGGTCTATTAAACGTTAATAATTTCTTTGATGACTTATTGTTTTTTTTCATAAAATTGTAGAACAACATTTTATCTTAAACTCGATGCAACAAATCCTAGTCACAACTTCAACTCCTAATCAGTTGATTGACAAATTAAAAAGCTTCATCTTCAAACCTAATCCAATAACAGTTCAGGTAAATTACTTAGGGGAAGAAACCAAAAGGTGTAAGCTAGATTTGACGCTCCGATTATAAGCTTTTATGGTTTGATTAAAAGCATGTTTTTTTTTCTTTTAAATAAATAAATGAGAATATTTGTTAAATATTGATCATTAACGCTTATAAGAGAATGTGTATTGCAAGTTTCTCGTTTTAGTAAAAGCTAACTTAGGTGATATCTTCTATGCTTTACCTTTCTATATTTAGATATTGAGGATAATATCTTAAACTGGTTAGGGGAGGGATAGTTGATATTACATATTGTGTTTTCTATGTGTTGTTTTTTTTGTGTTTAAAAATAAAGATTCACTAATAGCGTCTGATTTCTATAAAGATGGTTGAGTAAAGGATTTTTTCTTTCTTCAATCCTTGAGACGCATCTTAGTAATATCATTTTCAAGCGAATTATTTTGTGTGTTTTTGTTATCATTTGGCTTTGATTTTTAAAAATTATGGTAAGTTTTTGTTATTTGCCTCTGTTTGAATTATTCAAATATATGAACTCTCGTATAGTCATCGGTTAAATAGTTTGGGTGCTAAAGTATCGGTACTTAACTCTGGGGAACAGGAAGTATTGATACTCAAGCACAAGATAGAAAGTATCGATACTTTGTGAACAATGAAAAGTGAGGTATCGACACTCGAGGCACTTTTGGACCTAGAACCCATATTTGACTAAAAGTCTCGATATTTAGGGATTGAAGTATTGATGCTTGGGGCTTCGATGAAGCAAGTATCGATACATAAACTATTTATGTATCAATAAATGGTTGAACTGGAACGTGAATGACCCATTTCTATGAGAAAGTATTGATACATGGAAGGCATATATCGATACATAATGATGTGTCACAGTCTGGACATATTTCAGAGGGGCATTTTGGTTATTTTAGGGCCCCTATTTATGCAGACTAGGGGATCGTCATCCCCATTTTCACTCTCTCTCTTCTCACACGGCAAAAATCATTTCCTCTCTCTGTGATAAACTGATCTCAACCATTTCTTAATCAAATTTCACTGTTTCAGTTTCTATGAACTCAGAAACAACACCAGAACACAGAAACCTCCTATGATTGGGGTTTTACTCGCCATTTTGAAAGGAATAGAGAAGGCAGGGTTACCATTTTGAAAGGAGTAGCTAAAAAGAGGGATTCAAGCTAAAAAATGGCTCTAAGCTCACCTACTAGATTTGGTAAGCCTATTCTTTAGTTAATTTCTCTAGTTAAGCTATTATTTCATGTAGATCTAGGAATTCGTAGCTTAGGATACTATTTAAAAAAATTTAAGATTTGGAGGTTTTCTAGTTTATCAACGATATCAATAAATTAGAGGACTTTAACTTCATTTGGTGTTGAAATTGATGTGAAAGATGAGAAAATAGAGCGAGGTTATATTTATGGGCAATAAGCAAAGAGAGAAAAGGGTATAAAGAGAGAGAGAGGGAGAGTTAGAGTAGCATGAGCATGCATTGCATCATACATACATTATTGACAGATCGTTGAATCTATATTTGTATGTGTATCCAGGCACGGCAGTCGAGACTAGAGGATCTCTGTCGCAAGGAGGATATCCTGATGGTGGTTTCCCACTCCAGTAGTGTTAGTGAATACATTACCTTTATTTCGTATTATTATATGCTTTTAAATGATTATACTTGGTATAGCATAGATTATAAATATATGTATTGGATACATAACTGAAATGAGGAGGCAATGAATAATGTTGTGTGGTGGCCAGATTGGTCCCTTGTTTTTTGTAAAATAGGTTTTGAATGAATATTTGATTGCCATGAACGTGAAACCAGAGGCCTAATGTGTATATTTTGATATTGTGTTATAAAGTTGAGGCTAGAGGCCTATAGCAAATGATATTTTATATAATGATTATGGATGTGGCCAAGTCAATGATATAGATTACAAACAATAGTCAGGGTGCCATGAGTATGTTTTGGCCTTGCGTACTATAGTGTTATTTTCTATTTGGCCTTATAAGCTATCGATATGTTTTGGCCTTGTAAGCTACAGTTATGTTTTGGCCTTGTGAGCCACAGATGATGGAGTTATTAGTTGTGTCCTATGTTAGTGATATTATGGGTGAGGATTATCCATACAACTCAGGGTAGAGTGGATGGAATCTGATAGGTTTAGGGTAGGGATTGATCATACAGCTTAAGGTAGAGTGGGTAAAATCCAACAGACCCAAGAACGTGGATTGGCCATGCAGTTTAAGATAGGATGGGTGAAATCCAATATGTCTAAGCTAAAGCATACTAGCCATTTATATATTTATATGGGCACACCTCCCTGACCAGGGTTGCGAATCAATCCTATAGCTCAGAGAGAGTGGATGGGATCCTATAGATCGGGGGGTTATATATATTTGATTTATATTGACTCTTTCTTAGTCATGTTTAGTATGCCACATAGCACATATATTGCTTTTGATGATTACGATGGTTTTTCATAATCGATGTATGGAATCATTTGTTATATATATATCATTGTGTGATCTACTCACTAAGTATTTTTCCAAATACTCACCCCTCATTTTTCCAGTTTAGGTTAATGTTGTCGGGTGCAGCATAGCATAGCTAAAATGAATTTTTAGTATATTTTTCAGGTACTCGACTCATAGAGGGGTGTCATGGTCTATTGAACAGGAATAATTTTGTATTTATATTTTGTGTATTTGGCTTGGTCAATAACTTATTGAAATGGATGTTTTGAAAAATATTTGTAATGTTGTGTATTTTATAGGAATACAAATGTTGATTTATATTCACGATTGAAAATCTTTTACATTATATTATTTTTGAAAATATGTTATAAAACAAGTACTAATGTCTTGCGGGTCCTAGGATTACATTCTAATTGGTATGATGTATTTCTAGGATTTATAGTGATTGTCACATGATCGACTAGGATCGGGGTATGACAGAAGGGGTATCTTAAAACCTAACGCCCTAAGATCAACTAGTCTGGGTGTCATTAACTGAGAAATTGGGTTATGATTATTGTATATAAGTATTAAATAAATGCCCAGAGGATGTTTGTTCTTGTGAAATAATAAGAATGAATTTTATTCTCTTTTTCAATGAAGCCCCATAATTTATGTGTCATTTTAAGCATAAAAGAAGGTTTATGTATTTTCTTATTTGAGGGATTTGTGGTTGCACTTGAGACTTGCGATTGAGAGTTTACTTATTTAGAAATATCAAAAAGAAGGGGAATAATAAAAATCTTGTAAGTGAGTTCTTGTTTCAATTCATTGTTAAATATTAACGCTTTGTATTATTAAGGGACTAGAAATAAGCTAGTTGGGGGGTATGATGAGTACATAAAAGTATACATGCATTAAGGTTTAAATTCATCACTTTTCACTTTGAAATATAATTAATTCTCTCAATTTATGCATCTTTATAGTCTTTGGTGTAAAATTTATTTTTTTTGTAATTTCTGTTTATTTTTTATTTTGATGCAGTAAATGTAAAAAGATCATAACTTTTTATTTAAGATAGATATTAGGGTGAATCTTGATCCATTAGAAATTAACTCATTCGACTAAAACTTTCATGTTTAGGCCAACTATCAATTCGGGTTCTATATTATATTTTTGAAACCATCAATCAAGCCCAGTTGCTGTTTTAGTCTAGCCTGACTATACTTCAGTATTTTGCTCATATCTTTTGATAGAAATTTCAGATTGACCTAAAACAAGTGAAAGCTGAAATATAAGTCAATTATGTACAAGTTTTATGTTCGATATAAAAGCTGAATCATTGAGCTTTGAGGTCATCCACAATATTTTTATGGTGGCTAAAATCTTTCAAGTCAGTTTTTCAAAAAAGAATAACTATAATTTAATTGACATTTAGATCTCATTTTGCCTATAAATAGGAGGCCTATTTGTGTTCTTAAAAGAAAAAAAGGAATGTAAGGAGTTTGTAATAGACTCTCTTTTATAATAAAACTCTCTCTTTTTATATAACATTTTTCTAAATTGCTAGCTAAGGCTAGGAGGTTAATATTAAGAATGTATGATAAATTTTCTAGATCCCATCTTTGTTTTTAATGTCTAAGTTATTTTCATTAATTTTATATTCATATTTTAAAAAATGTTTTTGAAAATTAAAACTCTTTGATTCTTTGTAGACATTTGACATATTGAATGCTTGAAAATATATTCCTTGATTCATGGTAGACATATGGCACAAACCATACTTTGAACTTTTAAATTGTCTTAAACACTTTTTCCTAAATGATTTTATCAACTAATGTAAAGACATATTTTTAATAAAAAATTTTTTTTTTTTGAGAAAATATATTTTTAGAGCATAAAATGATTTTTATTTTTCGATTGAGATAACTCTTTAGTTAATCTCAATTGAGTTAAAACAAGGAATCTATTTTACTAACCATCATTCTAAAATATCAATTTCCAAAGTCTTGATGTTTTAATTTATGTTAAATCTTTATTTGGTAATTTTTTCTTTAAAATTGATCCATCATTTATTCTGTCTTTGCTATTGGACTTTTACTATTAGACCTTGACTTGGATATAATCCAATTGGACTCTTGGAAAAAACATTCTTTGTGGATACGACACTTGGACTCACCATACTATACTATAATAATACTACCTATACTTGGATATAATAATCTAATTGAAATCAATTTTCTTATAGAGAGAAATCTAATAGACCATAAAGCAATTTATACATTCTATCTTATATTTTAATATTAGATGACTTACTCTTGAAATAAGTATTGATTTTATACCACATGTGATCTAATAAGATAGTTTTTTTAGCAAGATTTCTTATATGTTATTTTTATTATCCACTCATTGAATATTTTAAAATACTCAACCATTTTCCCATCTATTTAAGGATAGTCTACATTAGGAGGCTGACTTAGTTCATCTTAGTAAAGATTTCATTATTGACATCAGGTACTCAACTTAGTCTTAATTTGTACTTATGCGTAGTCCACTGAAATAAAACTAAAATCGATCTGTAATGAATGATTTATATTCATTTTTAAATTACTCGATCGAGTGTGTATTTGATATGACTGTGTTTCGATGTTGTATTTGATTTTCAGTCAAAGACTGAGGATTTATGATATCAATATTTATAATTATATTTGTTTTGTTAAATGTTGAATTGCATTTGGGCTTGAAATTTGAGAGTACTGGTTCTAATTAATGAAATGTGAAATTTTCTTGGTTGGATTTGGTTTGTAAATAACATTTAAATATCTAGCATATTTTTAAGATGTATTCTAATTAATAGGATACATCTCTTGGATTCGCAGTGATTGTCACGTGATCTGATTTCTAGGGTTAGGCATGACATCCATGTCCAGGGATACTCACTTGTCCAGATAGAGGGACTGAGACTCCATCCTAGATATTCTCTAGACGGATGATCATCTCACCTCATCTGTGGATCAGTGCTACAGTGTCTGTTTATTTCTATCTATATAATGCAGTAAATGCACATGCATATAGTTTATGCATATCAAAATATACATAAGAAAATTATTCCACAAAACATCTTGAAATCATTCATGTCATAGCTCATATAGAAAACTATCTCGTCAAAATTCTTAAATCATTCCCATAATTATTCATATAAGGAAATATGCCATAAAACATTTCTAAAGTGCATACATCTTAACTTTAATAAAGAAATGATTTCATAAAATCTTTTTAAATCATTATCAAATTTGCAAAACCCATAAAAATATATCTAATCATATAAAATCCCATTTATATGAAATTCTATTCAACATACATTCAGCTTTCATAAACTAAATCATTCTATACGTGTTAAACTGAAATGGAAAACCATTTCAATTCCACTCATAAATCATAAATTACATAAACAATAATCTTTTGTTTATCTTTTCAAAACATCTAGATTTCATAATACCTTTTTCAAGTAAAGAAAAACATATAAATGGTCCACTAATAGAAACTAGCTTATAAACATATATAGCCTTTGAAAAACATAAACAAACATGAAACTATGTTCGCTTCAATTAAAGTATATCGTATATATAAACATAGCTTTTTAAAACATAAAGAAACATATAGAGTTTCACTCACTATCATACGAAGGGTTTGCAGTCCTTAAAATCTGCCACATTGCTTGAGTATTTATCTCACAAATTGAATACCTATTATCACAAATCAATACTCATTTTAATTTCTATACTAAAAGAAATTAATAATATCCAAATATACTACTAAACACACTAATCTCGGCTCTTTGATAAGTAACTATCTTTATATCTAATTCAAATCTCGATCGTTCATTCAATTCTCATTACTAACATATTATAACTAATATTGTAATACAATCGAAAACAATAAAACTCGATTCGATTTTTTGAAATTATAAATTTTGTTTACACATATTAGGCAAAACCAATATCAGTTAACCTCTAATTAACTTAATCTAACATGCAAACATACATTCATACAACAATCGAGCTCGATTTTACAAATTTCCAATTTTGATAAATAGTAACCCTAATCATAAATAGTAACTCAAATTTCTATAAGCACTTAATATATATAATTGAAGTAGCAAGGATGTTGAGAATTTTACGAGAGGATCAATTTAATCTTTGGAAGCTTTATTCACGATGAATCGATGAAAATCCCCAAATGTAAATAATATAAAGGTGAAGATTCTATGGCCTATATCATGCTTGAAATGTAAGTTTTTTTATATCAAAACCCTAGGTTAAAAGCTTGGAAAACAAAAGGAATCAAGATGACAAACCTTAGGGCTTTTTATGCTCTCTTAGCAAAGGTGAATTTTTTATGAAGTTTAGAGTAAGAAATCTAGCTCCTCTTCACTTTACACCATCCACTTCTTCTTCCCCAAGCTTGGACGAATTTTTTGAGAGAGAGATATGGAAATTAACTAATTTCCATGCCAAAATAATTCAAAAATAAAAATATTTATATTTTATTTTAGTTTCTATTTATTTAATTGATATTTATCCAATAAATATAATAAATGAATGAAAATAATGTGATAAATAAAACTCATCATATGTGTGTGCAATCATCATATAAAGTGGACCAATGAAAATAAAACACAAAAATCAAAATATAATCTAATTATATAATGACATGTGTAATATTTGTGGCCATTAATAAAACCAATTTTTATTCACTTATTTAACACTTAAATAA